>PVKN010024531.1:0-14415 GCA_004027915.1 Capromys pilorides
TTTTTTTTGTCTTTTTGAAACAGGGTTTCTCTACATAGTTCAGGCTGGCCTTGAGCTCACTTTGTAGCCCAGGCTGGTTTTGAACTCACAAACTATTTCAGCCTCAGCCACCCGAGTGCTGGGATTACAAGTGTGTACCACCATGCCCGGCCCCATTCCATCTTGATAGAAGCATTGTCCCTTTCTTCAACAATAAAAATTTCCACTTTCAAAGGTGATTACAGCAAATGTGCTGATATAGTAAGGAGTGAGTGGTCTTCTGGCAATTGCGTTAGGTACGCATGAGAACGGTGATTGACAAAACATGAATTTTTCTCTCCCCTGAGCCCCTCTGAGGGATGCTTCTACCTGTGCCAGAAGAGTCCAGAAGGGTGTGGACAGGATGGTGGGGTCAGCAAATGCACTCAAAGTCTGCTGCTCACCAGAGCTATGCCTGCACGGAGCTAAGGAGGCACCACCCCATGCTTCCAAAACAAACTGACCAGAGTTTGGCCTTTTCCAAAACAAAGCACGCAGGGGCCAGGGAGATAGCTCAGGGGCACAAGTGCCTGCCTGGGAAGTGCAAGGTCCTGAGTTCAATTCCCGATATATATACGATATATATATATATATGATCACCCAGACCTCCGGAACTATCATGCCCATGCCCTCAAAATGAAAGATTCACAGTTCCCAATCATGCAGAAGGCAATTCCAGGGAGGCCGCACTCAAAAGTTAAATTCTCCTGGCTTTACCAAACCAATCTTTACTAACCTATAAAGCCTCTGAAAATGATCTAACAGACACCCCTTCGGTCCAGCCACTGCCACCGTCCTTGCTTCTAGCACAGATGAAATAATTCCACCCAACTGCCACATCTCTTATCTCACAGGAAACTTGCAGAATGGAAACAAACGGCGACCCTTGCATGGCGCCCCCGCCGCTGACAATCAGGTATTGTGCTGCTGCTTCAGGAAAACCCAAAACACGTGTGCGGCCCTTTATTCAGGCATTTCTGGTCTGGTGCTCACCTCTCCCAGGGCGCACCCACAAACACACTCGGTGCCACACACACGGCTGGAGACTTTCTCCTCTCCCAGAAGCGACCGAGCTCCAGTTCTGATCCGCATCCCGAGACCCACGCCTGCTCCAGCCAAGGCGCCACGCGCGCGCTGGTGTGTTCAAGCAGAGCCGGGGGAAGGGCGGATGCGGGGCAGGCCAGGGTCTAGGAGAGGGGAACTCCGAGTGGGATATGGAGCTCACATCGCGGGGGGAAGGCAAACGCAGTGTAAGCTTCTGGCGCGTGGAGAGCGCAAGAGAAAGCCAGCGGGGAGAGAAGCTCGGAGAAAGGAGGGAGCGGGGGTCACTCACCCAGGGTTTTGACAGCGATCTGCCTGGTGAGGGGCGGCGGCAGGTTGATGCACACCAAGTCCACGTCCTGGTGCAGCAGCACCTCGTCGATGCGGCTAGTGTAGAAGGGGACGCTCATCTCCTTGGCCAGCTCCTCCGCTTCTTCCTGCGTGCGGCCCCACAGCGCCTTGACTGCGAAGCCCTCATCTTTCAGCAGCGGGATGATGACACGAGCCGTGAGGCTGGTGCCGAACACGCCCACCCCGGGAAGCATGGCTGCTCGGTCCGTCGGCTCTTGCTTCGGCCCGGGTCTCCAGACGCACAGGCGCGCGCGCTTCTCCAGACGGCTCCGCACCCGGCTCCGGCGGCCGACCGTGCCGAGCACCGGGCAAGGCGCCCGCGGGCCGAGAGCGCACCGAGCTATCGGCGGAGCAGGCTCGGGCGCCTCAGAGCGGAGCCTGCGGCAGCGTCCGCCACGCGAGGCTCCGGTTCTTCCTAGAGGCAGCAGCGGGGACTCCCCTAGGGCTCCCGAGACCCCGAAGCCCCCTGGACCCCGGGCTCTGGCCGCGGCCCCGCCGCAGCGCCGGCCGGCTCAGCGCGCCCCGCCGAGGCCGCTCCATGGCCGGTGCATCCCCACGGCGCGTCACCGCAGCCGCACGCCGCCGCTCTCGCGCGTCCTTCCAGCAGTGGGCGAGTCGCACGCGCGTTTCTACCCTGCCAGAGCCCGGCTCCCTGTCTCCCCTGCCCTGGGTTCCGAAAGAAATTAACCTGCAGCCAGCAGGAGGCGAACTGGGGATGCGGCCAGGAGCGCGCGCAGCGGCGACCCCGAGCCGGCGCCGGCTACCTCACTCTGCCATGTTCGCTCGCGGATCAGACGGCCTCAGCCCCAGCCTGGCTGGGGCTCCCGGATCCCGCGGGGACGAGGGCGGAGTTGGCGAGTTGGGCTGTCAGCGGCCCGGGTTCCTGCACCGCCCTCGCCCCAGCGGCGCGCACCATTGGCCGTGCGCTCCGCCCCCGCCCGCCCGCCCGCAAGCGGCGGGGTGCGCTCTGCGCCCGCCCCAGCGCGGCCTGGCTCCGCCCCGGCCCCGCCCCGCTCGCCTCCCGCCGCTCCGAGTCTTCCCTTTCTCCGCTCTAGCCGCTGCCTCCTCTCTAAGCTTCACGCCAAACCCCGCCCCAGCAAGCCAATAAATCTATCAAAGGTGGGCCCGCCCTAATGGGCTGCTAGCCTGTCCCTGGGAAGAGTCTGTGGGCGCCTGGCCCCAGGGAGGACAGGGACGCGGCGAGGGGTGAGCAAGGGGTAATTACAACTTCTGCTGCGGGAGGGCTTCTACGTGCGGCGCACCACGCCGGGGAAGCCTTTCAGGCATTTGCCCTGTAAGCCGCCGGCGGACTCTTACATTGTTACAAACCCATTTTACCGGCGGTGGAGATGAGCCCCAGGGAGGATGCAGGTGACACAAGTGAGCAACAGAGCTGGGATGGGAATCCAGAGTCTTGGCGCTGGGCCCCAGAGTTTTGTCTTCTAAGCCAGCAGGCGCCAACCGCCAGCCGCCTCTAGGGCCGCGCGCGCACGTCCGGCCGCCTTCCTGGCTGGTAGCTTAGGCCGGCTCCGCTTTCTCCCTCGAGCCCAGGTGACCGCGCGGCGCTGGCGGCACCAGGTGGGTCGGGTCTCCAAGCAGCGGCAACACGTGCGTGTCGGCCTGGCTTTCCGCGCAGATGTGAAGCGCTGGCCAGGTGCCACGCCCTCCCCGGCCTCCGCTTCTCCGATTCTTGCGGCTTTTGCTGCACCCCCGTGGCCCCACTAGCCCTGAGCGGGGAGAAAGGCTATATACATCCTGGCCGCATCCCCAATTCGCCTCCTGGGACCTGCGCGGACCCTGCGCCTCCCCGGGCTCCCAGCATCTCCGCACCTATCCCCACGGCCGCCTGGAGTGCAGTAGGCGCTCAACTGCCACTTGCGAAATAAATGAACGGCTGTTTATTCAATGCTGGCTCGGCACCCATTTGGTCGCAGAAGGAAGGACGCAAGGTTGGACGACCAGGAAACCTGTCTTCTCGCTTAGTGACTCAGTGGTCGGGAGCCGCCTCCTGTTCTGTTACCTTAGGCGCGCAGTTCAGTTTGGCACGCGGTCTGCTTCTGCACGGGTGGGAGTTGTGATCTGCACGCGCTAAAGCGACTTGTCACAGCTGGTGGGGTGCAGGGGCGTGGAGGGAGCAGAGACCGGGAAGATGGCCATGAAGTTGACCTCAGAATAGAGAAAGAGAGGACAAGTTGCGCTAGGTAGCCTGAGGAGGGCTAGGACCCTCGGGCGTGGACCGGCGGCTACTGCGCAGAGGCAGGACCGCCTCCTGGACAGGGGTGTGGGCGTGGCGTCAGAGGGGCGGGTCCACGGTCACGTGGTGCCAGAGCTGGTCTGCGACTGTGAGGCTGGGCGAGGAGAGTGTGAGCGACTAGATCTGCGAGCTGGAGCCCGCCTTTGGACCTGGGATGTGCATTCCTCGCCTTTTTGTGTGACTTCTGCAAAATGAGGGTGATAATAGAGACCTCAGAGGATTCGATGAAGCCGTCTACAGAAATGCTCTACCTACATGTATGTAGCCTGTAATGTAAATTATTCATGTATTCCATATAGCTTATTTAAATGTTCCATATAAATGCCAACCTGTACCTATACCCCATATAAATGCTGTTATAAACACTGGGTAAATACAGAGGACGCCTGTTAGCAGCATGACTTCTTGATGTGAGAGACAACTACACACATGCGGCAGGATCAAGTTAGAGTTTTGCTTGTGTTCTCTTAAAGGAAACCCGATCCTCCTTTCAGTGCGACTAAAAATAGGACCTTCTGTCTACCTAGCTTCAAAGACAAAGAGCCCACTGGATTCTTCCTGCAAATCTATACAACAATCATTATGGTCCTCATTTCATAGAAGACAAAACCAAATCCTGGCAGCAACTGAAACTTACAGATCTAAAACAAAATGCTTGGTTTCCTACTAAACCCCTAAAATGTTCTTTCTTCCAAAGCCAGGGCTTCACCTGCCCAGCAGTGGCTGAGGCCCTGACCCCAGGAAGGTCACTCCCTCTCTCCTACCCTCCATGGCTGCCAACAGCACATCCTGCCTGCTCTGCTGGCAAAAGGCATGCTGTCTGACCATTTCTCCTGCCCCAGCGGGGACATCCAGGCCATGGTCAGTATCTGGACCACTGTCCCCACTGGGCTGCCTACTTCAATATTGTGCCTCAAAGTCTATGTTCACTGGGCAAAAGCCAGTGTGATCTTTAGAAGCTGGGCCAGATCAAGCCTCCCCGGCTACTGGGGATTGCCTTGGAGCTTAAACCACTCCAGCGTCCTCAGCTGACCGCTTTGGCCCTCCCTGCCCTGACCCTAGGCTCACTATCTCAGGGTCACCCCACTCCTTGCGTTCCAGCACCTCACCAGCTGTGCAGACTGTGCTGACTCTGACTTCAGCTGTTCCTCTGCCTGACACCCTCCCTCCGTCACATGCACGCATGCACACACGCGCACACACACACACACACACACATGGGGCTCTTTCTCACTTTACTCACTCCTCTGCCCAGATGTCCCTTCATCAGATTGCCTTTGCAGACGAGTTCCTCTGAGCTGATGTCCCTGTCATGTTTCATACCTTTATCCAGCTTTATTCTTCTTCATAGCTCTTATCCCTGCTTCACATTATATTACAGGTCTGTTTAGCACCCATTTGCCAGACATTTGGCTAACTCTCTAAGACCAGAAGGGTGTGTCTCCTGTACTTCTGAATGCCAGCACCTAGATTGTCCGGGACACCTACTAAACGTTCAATGTACCACTGAATGAATGCTTGTGTGCACAGTTTCCTAACACCCATGTGCTATGGAGATTGAATTGTTGAATTGAATAGTGAGATAAAACTATTATAGGCAGTCAGACAGGGCTAGGGCCTCAAGGAGAGGGTATGGAAGACAAGATGACTTTGCAACTTTGGGAAAAACAGACCCCCCTGCTGTGGGCCCAACCTCAAGACAAAAGAGTAAACAAATGCAGCCACTTACCTCCCTACAGACTGGTTTTTTGTTTTGTTTGTTTGTTTTTCGTGGCTGGCTCAGCCCACCCTGGGGGCAGGGCTGGCATGGCATGTGGTGCCAAGGATCAAACCATGGTCACTGCATATTTGCCTAAACTTGCTTAAGCAGTTGCTTTAAACCACTGAACTATCTCACTGGCCCCACAATTGATATTCTAAATGAGTCTCTCACCTTAAGAACAGCTAGAAGTCACTAATCTAGCCCCCTAGGAGAAAAGCCCCTGTTCTATATTCATGCCTGCCTGCCATGCCCACCACTTGCTGTGTGACTAGCTTCTCCATTCAGTCCTGGGTTTAATCACTTTTACCTGAGCAACTGTGCTTGCAGTCTCATTGACTGATCATAGTTTTGTCTCACCTCATGCCCACTTGAGTTCCCATGTTCTCCGCCTTAGACCTACCTCATCACATGGTTTCACTCTGTAAAAATCTATGGAAGATACAGCTTCAGGGGGTAACCCACTTGGGCCCTCCTTCTGTCCCTCCCAGAGAGAAGCTTTCTTTCTCCAGTAAACATATTCTGCTCTTTACCTCCGTTGTTCCTAAAATTCATTCTTCAGTTTTAGAGAACACAAACTTGGCCCAACTCCTTTTCAGTTAGGAGTTTCAGTGTCCTATGGTGTGGGAATGATTTAAGTGTGTACCCCAGTTTCATACACTGAAATTCAACCCCCATTTTTGAGGCATTAGAGCAAAATCTAATCTGAACATGATGTTGAGAAACAGGGTCCTTGAGAGGTGATTAGGATTATTAAATAGGGTCCTCAGACAGAGTCCCCATGACTGAATCCTGGTGGCTTTGTTGAGAGGAGAGACCATGAGATGCACACCGGGCGACTGTCTCTGCCATGTGTGGCCCTGCAACTCTGGGCAGGAGGACCTTCACCATACATGGGCCTTCCTCTTGGTCAGACCTGTGAGCTAAAACCACTCTGTGGTGTTATTTGCAACAGGAAAGAGACTGATACAACTGATATTCATCAAGTCCTTGTAACTGTGCCAAGTGTCATGTGAAAGAACGCTCTAGGCACTGGCAATGCCAGGCTGAACAGGCTGAACAGGGTAGGGCCCAGCCCTCAGGCTGCTTATGACACAACGCTGGTGGCTCTGGAGCAGAGGAGGACTTGGAAAGTAGGCGGGCAGCCTGAGAAGAGAAGCAGGTCAAACCTCAGCTTTGAGAGTCTGGCTGGAGTTGACCAGAAGAGAAAAGAGCCCTCTAGACCGGGAGGTGATGATCAGGACCCCGGGGAGGGCAGGGCCAGTGTGGAGGTGGCCGGGACATGACTGGGAATCGCTGAGAGACTGAAAGCACAAAAGGAAAACTTCAGAACCATCACCATGTAGCCTCTAGTGTGGAGCTTGTCCTGGAAGCGGCCTGAGCTGGCCAGTGCAGAGATCACTGCAGTCACCCCAGAGGGAAGAGGGGGCAATTATTTCTGCTAATTTTGAGACAGGGTCTCACTAACTTACTATTACTGGCCTTGAACTTACAATTCTCCTGCCTCTGCTTCCTGAGTAGCTGGGATTATAGGCATGTGCCACCACGCCTGCCCAGCTGTTCTTTTCTTCAAGTGAAACCCTCTTAAATTCTGGATCCCAAATCCCACCCAGTACCTTGGGACATTTTGACCTTTTAAGGCAGCTGTGAAAATACACCTAAGATTTTCCTGCCCCTTTGTGGTCTGGATGGTGAACGTTCCTAAACGCCCGTGTGATAATGGCTTGGTCCCTAGGGTGGCATTACTGGAGGGCCGGAATCTGTACCTAGTGGGAGGCCCGGGTCACACTTGAAGGGGACTGTGGGGTCCCAGCCCTTCCTGTTTGCTTCCTTGCCAGGAGGTCAGCAGTTTCCCGTGTGCTCCCTGCCATTGTCACCTGAGGCAACCCTGAGGGCCCCAAAGCAATGCCCCTCCCCAGACTAGGGCTGCACCCGTATGGATGGTGAGCCAAAATAATTTTTCTCTTTATGAGCTAAATACTTCATGTGTCTTATTATCAGGACAAGAAACTTGCCACTGTACTTTCCATTCCATGATTTGACCACCACCAATCCCTACTGTTTTGTTTGCCTCTACGTGAACATTTTTAAGTTCACATGCGTGTCATTTGAAATAATTGCCATGTGACTGTAATGTTTAAAACACCCTATACCCTTTAGAAATAAAAATAAGATTCGTTGATTTCTATATCTAGGATGATCCTAAATGGAATTTCCTATGTTAATTTAGTTTAATAACCATTTTATTTTTTTTAAGGCAAAAGTCATTTGTACACATTACAGAATTCAAAAAATAAGGTGGAGTCTGCCTTCATCTCACCATCTTGGCATACCGAACATGGTCTGGCTTATTGGCTTCCACAATTTCAGGAAATACATTCATATTGTAATGAAATATAAGAGAACGTTTTAGGGCCGGCTAGATAGCTCAGTGCACTAACCGCCTGGTTGGGCAGAGCGCATTGGCCGGGATTCAGTCCTGGCATGCCGTGCCCACTCCGCCCACCCCGCCCTGGGGGCGTGCTGACACAGTGATTGAGATTGCATAGGGGCGTGCGCACCTGTAATCCCAGCTCTTGGGAGGCTGAAAACAGGCAGATCACTACGAGTCTGATCTAGTAGTGAGACCCTGAACACCCTGTACTAAACACACACACAAAAAAGAACATTTTATTACCTATTTATTGTCTTTTTTAGACAGGGTCTTGCTATGCAGTTCAGGCTGGCCTTGAGCTCACTTTTGTAGTCCAGGATGGTCTTGTACTCGCACCGATCCTACTGCCTCAAACTCCCAAGTGCTGGGATTACAGGGGTGCGCCACCATGCCTGGCTTAATATTTTGTTATTTAGACTTATTTTCATTCTTGACATAAAATAGAACTGGCTTTGGTTTTTCTTATCTAAGCATTCATAAATACCCAATGTCCTTATAAATCTTATTATCTATGGAATGCCATACTTTGCCCTTTGGAGAAGTATCTATTTGCCAACTTGCAAAGTGGAATCTTCACAACTGTTGAAGATCCTCAGGCAGCCCTGCCAAGCAGCTGTAATAATTTTAGCCCTGAAATTGATTCCTGAACTTATTTCCAGCTGTAGTTTTTAAAGTAGCGGCTCATCATTCCGCTTCCCACCGTTTGATTTCTTGTTCTTCCCAATAGCCGCATGCAGAGCCCCACACCTGGGACCCTAAGCCACACCCTTGGCATGTGATACCCCTCCTGGCTCTTTCAGGAGGACACAGTTATTCCTGGAATTGTAAAGAAACTTTACTTAAAGTTAAGCAATTCCCTGAAGGCACAAAGGCAAGCTTTTGATTGAAACTACATCTATGCTGCCCTTGAACTCCCCAGAGACTCTGCTACTGCCCTCCTTGACGCCGTCCCCGCATCCCAGCCCAAAACCCACTGGCAGGCAGGCATCTGTCCCTCCTGGGAAGGGAAGCACACTCAATTCCCTGAGCAGGAGGTCACCCGATCTGCCACCTACATCAGGAAAAGCAGCTCTCTGCGTGGGCTGCTGTTCTCTGGGACACGCATGGCCACCGCCGCCCTTTGCTAGGCTCCTGCAGCACAGGCGCACTCTGTTCCTCTCCCAGCCCTGAAATCAGACAGCTTTTTTTTTTCCTGAGATGGGGTCTCCCTATGCAGCTGAGGCTGGCCTTGAGTTCACTTCCTAGCCCAGGCTGATCTTGAACTCACAAGGATCCTCCTGCCTCAGCCTTCAAAGTGCTGGGATTACAGGCACGTGCCACCACACCCGGTTTACCAGAGAGCTTTGAAAGTATCCATCACCTCTCTGACTTGTCCCAAGTCCTCAGCTCTTCCTCACTTGCACTTTCTGCACCAGCTCAAATACTTGGTGGGCCCAGGCAGGCCCTGGGCTCCTGGGGTCTCCACTCTGCTCCAGCCACCCAGGTCCTCAGGGTCTCCTGGGCTTACGTGGTCACTTCTTTCTCAGGACATTTGCGCTCTCTGTCCTTTCCCCTGGGCTCCCTTTGGCCATTTGGGTCCGACTCAGATGGAGAACCTTCCTGCCCTGTGAAAGTAGCAGCGTCTCCCAAAGCCCCACAGCTGCTCTCTGACAATGCTTTGTTTAAGCTCATTCATGGCACTACTTGCTGCAGTCTTAGAATCTGGTTCCTTGGTCCTTGTTCTTCGCAGTTGGAATGTGAGCCTTTAGGGCAGGGGATTTGCCTGCTCATTTACTGTTATTCTTAGAGCTAAAAGTCTACCTGGTATCTCACTGAGAGATGAGAAAAAACTTTTGAATGAATAAATAAATCACATAGGTGCTGAAACCGTTTTTCAATGTCATACAATAGCACAGGGAACTGCTTATTGCATAATGTTTGGTTTAAAGGGCCAAAATGATATTACATAGATGACATTATTACAACTACAGCTGGTCCCCAGCTTAGGACGATTAAACTCAGGATCTTCTGATTTTACAAGGATGCAATAAGCATTCAGCAGAAATGGCATTAGGAATTGGGAATTTGGGTATTTTCCATACTAGCAAGATGCGGTCCAGTCCTCTCTGGAGATGCCAGGGCGGGAGCAGCAGCCACAGTTCCCAGGTCAGCCAGAGATCAGGATGCAGAACAGCTGAGATTCCCCAGGGTACTGTGTTGTCCATGGTTTGGTGTACAGAAGACATTAATGCTTTCCTATACTCGAGGCTTTGTGTTGGGAGCTTCTGCCCTGCTGCAGGCTGAGGGGAAAGTCCTGGCACATTTAAGATAGGCGGGGCTCAGCGCTTGGTCAGCTAGGCCTGCCTAGTACACGCATTTTCCATTTACAATATGTTCACTTTATGATGACTGTATCATCTATAAACTGGGGAGCATCTGTATTTGTTTTTGCCTTTTTATTGTATATTTCAAAATATACTTAGTGTTATGGTTTGTGCATAGGTGTGCCCCCAAAGCCTCATGCAGTATGGGGTGGCTTCTGGAATTCGTAATTCATTATTGTGGAAATGGGTGCTTCCTCTCCCCTGGGGCAGGTGGTTTGCATTTCAATGTAAGATTGGAAGAGAAGTGAGCTGCTTGAGCAGCTGCTAGCTCTCTCCCAGTGCTCTTGCTCTTAGCCGCCACCATGGAAGGTTGCTCTCTGCCATGTGCCAGTCTGCTTTGGAGCCAGCTGAATATTGACTGAAACCTCCAGTAACTGTGAGCTAAATAAACCTTTCCTTCCCTCATTTTGAGTGTCGGGTGTTTGTCCCAGCAAGGAGAGAAGAGTAACAAAGACACATAGCATAAACCTTACCATGTTAACCACTTTAATTGCACATTCAACATCATTCAATGCACTCACATTGTTATGCATACCACATATACCTGTATTTTAAAGAATAGCCTCAAAATTGAAAAGTAACATACTCCAGTCCACATTTCTATGTTTTCCCCTTTTGCCACCTCTCCCTCCTGTGTTTGCAAGGAAGAAAGCATATTTAAATGTGTTGGGGAACAGTTCTGATCCCATGGCTGGAAATCGCTCTCTAGTCCTCCATCTGGGTGCTGCATGTGAATTCCTCAGGGAGGAGGAGTGCCTGGCTGATCCTGAGTCCACTGAGAGGCCAAAAATAGTAGCTGACTCAGTGGCATATGGCAACCGGTTTCTTATCTGTGTCACCCTCCAGGCTGAAGGAGCATGCTCACTCTGGGAAACACCATCCCCCAGTGTGAGGCTTTGGAGAGGAGATTTAAAGTACAGGAGTTCCCTGTCACTCAGGGATACATCCCAAGCTGCTGGGGGTGCCCCAAACCTTGTATTGTACTGAACCTTCTATGTACTGTGTATGTTTTTTCCTAAACTCTGCGTATATACTTACCATCAAGATGGATTTATAAATTAGGCACAGGAGATTAATAATAACTAATAACTTTAATAATTATAACACGGTGCTATAAAGTTATTGACACTTATGAATTGTTTCTGGAATTTTGCATTTAATGTTTCTAGACCAAGACTGAACAGTAATTTATGTGAAACTGTGGAAAGTAAAACTGCCTAGGGGGAGGCCCCTGGGAACACACAGGGTCTTGAGTGTCACAGAAACTTGGGTACAACACAGAACTTTCTTCTACATGTGTAAGAGTCCTCAGGTCCTTAGCGCTTTGCTGTGCAAAATTTCTTCAGAAATGCTGGTCAACCAAGGTAACTCTCCATTGCCTTGGTTGACCCTGCAAGGGGCATTGAGACAGATGATGTCACTACTGTATAAATAGACAAGAAGCACCATGAAACTGATTATGGGCAGGTCAGTAAATATCTAGGAAAACTATTTAGCATCCCAAATCATTACCATGCTACTTGCACAGATTTTGCAAACACACGCACACACACACACACACACACACACACACACACACAAAACCCCTTTATAATAGTCTGGCAGAAAATAAATGCTATTTAAAATTTTAATTTGCAGTTGAGAGAATGACATGGCCTTTGCAATTCAAATTAAGAGTATTTCATCTCATTGTACCCATAAACATGTATAATTATTAGGTAGCAATTAATTTTAAATTTTTAAATACAATTTAAAAATAAGAACACTGAATATACTCCTTCAATTTCTGATTCCCTTCTCTTTTCCCAAAAACAACTATTTATTGTTTACTGTGCAACCCACACATTTTAGAAAGGACTTTGCCAAACAAATAAGCAGGCTTTGTTTCTTCCTTGTCTCTTTGGTGCTGCATTTAAACCCAGCCCCTCACCACTCCACACTCCCCCCCACACTAAGCATGCGGTCCCCTCTGAGCTCCACCCTAGCCCCTGACAGCATGTTCTTTATAAATCTGTCTGGAATATTTACACACTTGACCATTTATTAGGCCACTAAGGAAATCAAGAACTTCCAAAGGCTTGTCATCACAAAATCCTGTTCCTTTACCACAAGTTCCTCAAAATAGAAACCAACAGTAGAAATGTATTTTTCCAACTCATAAATCTGACAATTACAAAGGCCATTCTAAGTAAACTCTGGATTAGAAAGGAAACCATGATGAGCATGAAAACTATTTAGAAATGAAACGCAACAGATTCACACACATGAAATTGGACAAGGAAGGTTGGAAGTGAAGCTAAGGGCTGGGGTGCTTGCCCAGCACGTGCAAGGGCCCAGCTTCCAGCCCCAGACCCCCACAACACACAAGGACCCACCGTACCACAGGGGTGAGGAATAACTACCATACCCAAGGGGAAATTGAGAATTTAAGTATATTCCTTAAAATGATAAAAGAGATTTTAAATTTACTACTCAATTTAATCTAGAAAGAGAAAATGATAATCTAAAAAAATCTTTAAGAGGGCTAGGGCGATAGCTCAGAGGTCTAAACACCTGCCTGGCAAATGCAGGACCAAGGTTCAATACCTGGTACTGCATGTGGTGCCAGCCCTAGAACTGGGTAATACATACCTGTAATCCCAGTGCTGGGCAGACTGTGACAGGAGGATTACTCTTAGTCTAAACTACGTAGTGAGACCCTGTATTCAACAAATAAATTTTTTAAAAAACTACAAGGGGCCAGCGAGATGGCTCAGTGGTCTAAAGCGCCTGCTTAGGCAACTGCAGGGACTGCGGTTCAATCCCCGGCACCACATACTGCGCCAGCCCCACCCCCAGGGCAGGCTGAGCTGCCCAGAACACAAATAAATAAATGAGATTTAAAATAAATAAATAAAATAAAAAACTACAAGAGTGTCAGCTCTGCCCTAGGAGCACCCTGATTGGCAATTGAGACTGGGCATGGTGGCATGACTCCAAACAGCCTATAGACCCTTCCCTAAAATACAAAAAAAACCTAGAAAAATTAATAGAACTGAAAATCAAGAATATAAAAATGAAGGAAGCCAAAATGTTGTCAATTAAAACTAAAATTTTAGACATGGTGATACATGTCTGTAATCCCAGCATTTGGGAGGCTGAGGCAGGAAGATCGCTGTGAGTTCAAGGCCACCTTAGGCTACGTGGTGAGTTCAAAGCCAGTCTAAATTACATAGCAAGACACTATCTCAAAAACAAAAAGAATTAAAAACCAAAATTAATAAAATGGGCAAATATCTGGAAAGACTAATTGAAATGAGACAAAAAGCAAAACAGTATAAGGGTCCAAAAATGCTATAATCAAATTCTTCTCTATAATTTTGAAAACTTTCATAAAATGAGCAATAAATCCAAAGGGAAAACAGCAAATGTGAATATGACAATAATCTTTTTTTCACCCAGTACCGGGGATTAAACTCAGGACCTTGCATTTGCCAGGCAGGCGCTTATGCCACTGAGCTATTTCCCTGGCGCAGTAATTTTTAAAATAACTAAATAACTAATCAAATATCTCTTTTCAAGAAAGACAACAGGTTCAGACAACTTTACATGCAAATTTAACCGTAAGGGATGCATAATTCCCATCTTAGTCAAATACTTCTAAATTGTAGAAAAGAAAATGCCTAATCTTATTAGGTTAATAAACATAGAAAATGAGAGTTAAATAGCAACCAAAAAAAGTATATGCCAATGTCATTTATAAATATAAAAAACCTAATTAAATATTAGCAAATTTAATTTCATAGTACATGTAAGAACCTCAGTGCACTAAGATTTATCTTGTAAAAATGTATATGGTTCAATGCTAGAAAAATGTATCAAGTTATTTTCACATATGATGATGTTTAAAAGAAGAAAACTATATTATTTCAACAAATATGAAAAATGTAGGAAATAAAATTGTACATATTTATTGAGGACATTCTTAGCAAACATATTAGCCAGAAACTTTAATTTGACAGGGATATTTAAAACTAACCTTTATGAATCATTACCGACCAACCCCAGCCAGTGGCCAGGCCCTGTGCCCCACCAGAACTTCCTGCCTCCAGCTAGTGATCAGGCCATGTGTGGAACCCAGCAGTGGAACTCCTAGAAGAGCAGCTAGGAGTGAGATCCAGCCAGCTAATCCAGGAGCAGAACAGCTCACCAGCAG
>PVKN010024532.1:0-14442 GCA_004027915.1 Capromys pilorides
TAGGCAGCCTTTACCTAAGGACCTTAGCCGGGATGATCCTCATCACGTCACCCTTGGCAGTAACCGACCGCCTGCTAAGGGCTCCGGGCTGGTCTTTGAGTTACCTTCTGCTTGTATTGATCCATTAGTCCCACAGATCCCAAACTGCAAAAGTGACCTCAATCTACGTATATACTTGGGAGATGTATCTGGGGTTTACCTAGACTTTTGTTAGCACCTAGAATAGCATCATGATGGGGCAGAGTGAATTTTGGAAACATCGGAGAAGTCATTCTGCCTGATGTGGCCCATCCTTCCCAGCTTGCTGCATCAGCCAGGACAACGTCTCTGCCTTCCCATTAACAGGGCGATAACCTCTGTCAAATAGTCAGCCATGTGGTATGTACTCATGTGATATGCCGCAACCCATGAGAGATGCTAGGGAGCCTTCTGTATTTGTTTGTCTGCTGCCCCAAGCTTAGCTGTGAGGATGCTACAACACATGGAAGACGTCTTTCTACAGAGCTAAGTCACCATGGGGATACTCCCTCTGTGAGTCCTCAGGTCTGAGTCCAGCCCCTGCAGGTAGAAGAAGAGGCCTTCGAGGAGGTCATGGCCAAGGTCTTGGCCACAGTTTCACAGATGTGCTCTGGCCCACCCTGTGTTTCCCACCTGATCTGCCTTGCACCCACCACAGCCTGCTGCCAGGGGACTTACATTCTAATAACTTGATTTTTAATTAGTGAGATGCCAAGGCAGCACTAGTTAAATGTCTCATGAAGCATTACATATGACTCTAAATGCCTCACGATATAAATAGTTCTTATAAAATGAAAACATCAGTAGCTTTGCATATATTTATATGTTTTGCCCTTTAAGTTTGAGTTTAAAGGCTGAACGCGGAGATGGTGGTGAGACGATGGGAAGGCAGCTTCTCCTGAAGGGCTGCACGGTGGACGAAGTGATTCATGGGGCGCACGCCCAGGCCCCTGCCACGGGTGACAGGTGCGTTTGGGGGCTTCACTGGGATGAGGGACACAGAGTGGCTGCCACGCAGCCCTCAAAGCGACCCCCTTCGTGGGGGAACCTTGTGGGGTTCTCTGTCTAATCGCCAAGGGCAGCTTGGGTGCGGGGTGACTGCGTGCTGGGATCCTGACCACTGGAGATGGCCACACTGGGACTTTACAATTTCTCTCATGCAAATTACCATTTTTCCAGGCAAACATTTTGTGGAAATTATAAAGCTCTGCTTATTATAAGTCACTTCTGGAATGTAAATATCCATTTTCCCTAAGAATTTAAGGTGCTTTTTCAAAGTAAAATATTAAGAAAAATAAATAGTTTAAGGCAGCTAAAGCTATTTAAAAGTTAAATTGTCTAACTAAAAGAATTTATTCCATGACATTTGGGTCTGGACAAGAATAAAACTTGTTTCATTTTAGCTCCGCACTAGAAAAAAAAAAAAATTGCTGCTCAAGCGTGAGCCGCTCTTCTGTGAGTAACGCAGGACAATGTGGGTTTTCTACTTAAAACTTTGTGCTGGCGTCGGCATGCCAAGCTGGGCAGAGCAGCATATCCTGAGGGCCACAGCCGCACTTTCCACCCTCACCCGGCCTCTGTGCCCAGCCACAGGACCCCCCCACCAGGCCTGCCTTGGAGCGGGTGCCCGGCCTGTCAGCCCAGGCTTTGCTCCCCCGCTCACTCTGCCTCGGCCCCACCCTGAGGAACAGGCCAGGACCTGATCCCAGAGGACGCCCTCCCCTGCAGTCCTGCATCTAGTGGCCGCTTTGTCTTGACTGAGTTCCTTGGTTTCATGGCTGCGCCTGTGAAATGGAACTGCTAGCTCAGCCTGTCCCTGGCTCAGATTTTCCCGCTTGCAGTCCTTTGGGTGCAAAATGGAGGCAGGTCATGCATGTGAGTGGAAGCCGTGCCCAGACCCTGAGTCCTGCCTCCCCTCGCTGGCCAGTGTGTGGTCACTCCCTGCTGCGGGATAGTGACAGGAACAGAGCCACTCTCCTCGGCCTGGCACGGGGAGGCAAACAGCTCTCAGTGAGCTGAGGTGTGTGCCAGCCGCAGTGCCCCAGCCGCGGTGCCCAGTGCGCGTTGGCTGTGTTAAGCATGCTTCCAACTTGAAGGATGCTCAGGGTACAGAGGCTTCGTCAGGCGGCATCCCCACAGAGGGCTGGGCAGCCTCCCTGCTCTAGGAATTGCTGGGCCTGATTAATGAGAGGGCTCCCGCCGCAGCCCCGGGGCACCGGCATCCTCTTAAGCCCCCGGCCTGCTTTCCTTGCCCCAGTGCCCTGCGTGGCTAGGTCTCACTCCCTCGGCTCCTCCTGGCTCTCGGGCTGTGGCAGTTGGCTCCACTCGCTCCTCCCCAAAGGACCTGCTCACCAGACCAGCTTTCTTTTTTACTTTCCTGGTCTCTTCTGCTCTCAGGAGCCACCTCATCCCTTCCTGGGCCCTGGCTTCCCCTGCGCTGTCCACAGCTTTCCCCACCAGCCTGGCTGTCTCTCCCTGCCCAGGGCAGCTGTGGCTTTGCCTGCCCACCGGGCAACACTGTCCCCAGGGCTCTGTTCCTTGCTCTTCTCTCTCCTGACCACACGCTTTCCTGGTGAACGCCCAGGATGTTATCATCCCGTCTGATGTTTCCCCTCAAGCTTCTTGCTTGGCTCTTACTGCTTGGGTTGCTTACAGAGCGCCATCGGAGTGCAGACAGCATGGTAGGGTGGATTTAGTCTGCTGGAGGTGGGGAAGTGAACAGCATGAGTATGGTGAGGCTCCATGAAGTGACACTCCCAGCAAGGTGTCCCCTTAGACTCCCACTTCCCTGCAGCCTATAGCACTGGCTGATGGTGAACATCTGCCCTACAGCAACACAAAAGGGCTCATGCATTCACCTCACGTCACTCCTCAGCGCACTGCGTGTAGCAAGCATCGACACCACCAAAGCGCAGCGTGGAAAGGCTGAGAGCTGGCCTGAGCCCGCCCAGTCAGCAGGCGTAAGAGTGATGCCTGAACCCCGCAGGTCAGCTGCAGAGCTCCGCCCTGTAAACACCGCGTCACCCACGGAGGGCTCACCCGACACGCCTGTGCGTGAAGGATCACGATGAGGCAGCATGGTAAGAAAGGAACTGAGGCAGCATGGTAAGAATTAAAGGCCACTGCGAAGCAGTATTTATGCGAGGAGATTTGGGTACGTACAGATCATGTGCAGAAAATGCCGTAGGCTCCAGGGGTTTGCAACCGTGACCGCACACGGTGCCCTTCTTCCTGTGATGGACTTACCTGCAAAATGTGTCATTCTGAAAATACTGAAAGCTGGCCACACAGCTGCTTCTTCAGGGGTAGTTTCTTAGAAGTAAATCAGTAAACTAGTAAACGTGTTCTGAGGACTTATCAGGTCTCTTTTGATGGTCATGATCCCTAAAGAGAAGTTTTTGAGCCTAGCAGTCCCTCAAAACCCAGTGTCAAATTTTCACTTTTATCCCACCTTCTAACAAAAGTGAGTATGTCTATCAAGTAGAAAAACCAATACAGATATTATCAGCCTAATATTTTACAATTTTACAGGGTCTCATAGCAGTTGCTATGATGAACCTCAGCTCTCTCTCCTTCAGAACTTAGAATTATAAGAGCTGTGGTAATTCCTAGATAGTCATCAAAAGATTTAGAAGAGCAGTGAGGGGAAAGGCTAACCTGGCGGCGAGACCCGTGGCCGCTGGCTTGTGCTGACTGGCCTCGAGCGGGCTGCGTTTAGCCAGCCCGGCCTCCCCGGCTGCTGCATCCAGGGTTTCTTACTAAGCATGCCCACGCCTCTGGAGTCTCTGCACCAAGAGCCTGCAGTGGACATCTTTCCCTTGTGTTTCAGAGAATATTGCTTTCACCTTTGCTACCGATGACCTTTTATTGATGGCAGTGCAGAGAACAAAAGACCAATTTTAATAGCCACACAACTTAGAGCTCTGCATACCTGAGGGTGAAAAACCCGGTGTAAAATAAGAACTTTATAAGGTAGGATTTGCTCTATGAAAAGCTCCAGACCTTAGGCAGAGTACAAAGATCAGTCCTGATCCACGTCTGACTGCAACTGTAGGCTTGTGGCTTCAATTGTCATTGACCAATTACTGTTTTATTATATTTTCTTTTTATTTTTATGGTACAGAATGCAGTGTTTCCCACAGGCAGCCCTTGAGCCCAAATATATTAACAGCTGGGGAGAGAAAAAAAGGAACTTGAGCTTTATCTACACCGAGGGACTAACCGAAGTTCATTGTGCATGGAGCTACATTTCAGTAGTTTTCTGAAGCTATCATCCTATTATAAATGGCTCTGTTAAAAAATCTTCAAGAGGAAATTTTTTGTATGAGTTATGGTTTGTGAATGTTACAATTCCTGGAGATTTTCTATTTTCTCGGACACAATAGGATGTAGAGAGACAGAGCAATAAAGGAACGCTCGTTACTGCAGTGCTTAAAAGCCCACCCAAAGGTCCTTCACTAAACCGGGTGCCAGAACCACAACACGGACTCTCCACCTGGTGCTGAGTGCAGGCCTCGGGGCCGCTTGCCCAGCCGGAAGCACTCCACCGCTGAGTCGCAACGCCAGCCCCCAACTTACACTGTCTCGGGAAAATGATTAGAGATTTAGTTTTTAAACTCTGTCTATTTAGCTATGCACTGTTTGCCCAAGTCAGTGAAGGTGGGTATAACGTCACAGAGTCACACGAGCGCATTATTGCCTGGGCTGAGGGTGGGAGCCAGGGCTCCTCTGTGTGCAAGTGTTCTCAGGAGCTGTGGCCACACGAGCTGGCCCTTCTCCTGGGCCAGGGGCACCCCAAGAAGTTTGGGACTCACTGTGTGGAAGGGGAGCTGTGGGCATGGGGCCGGCGGACACGGCAGCTACTGTCGAGCACCATGGAGTTTCCAACAGACACTCCAGAAGTGGGTGACTTCCCTGTCCACCCTCCTTCTGTCTTTCTCCAGAGATGTCAGTAGCAGTGTCCCAGAGCGTGGAGGCCAGTGGCACGGGGCCTTAACAGTGGCTCCAGTGGTAAGGAAAAGGAAAGGGGTCTTCAGAGATATTGAAACACATCAGAACAAACATGCTTTGTTATTTGACTAGGGAGCCTCATTTTATTTTATCTTGGCTTCTGTCGTGGTATCGCGTTCAAGTCCTAGGACCACATGCCTAGTGGATGAGCTCTGGGCTACGGAGCTCCACTCCCAGCACTTTCATAATGCTTTTGTTCTGAAACAGGGTCTCACTAAGATTCCCAGGCTGGCCTGGGAACTGGGATTCTTCTCCTTCGGCCTCCTAAGTAGCTGGGACTAAGCAAGTGCCATCAAGCCCAACGAAAGCCTGACTATTTTGCTGTGTGTAGCACGTGTTTCCTTGCACAACTGCTCACAGTTGTGTCTAAGAAATGTGTGTAACATTTCTATACATGACTCAGCAGAGTGTTACCATGTGGTATGCTGTTAACTTCAACCGTAAACACTGTCCTCAAAATCACTATTTTGTTGAAGTGTAATTTTATTCTAATAGAAGATTACTCCATGACTATGATATGTGTTTTGACGCATATTATTTTTGGATAATAAGTAACAAATTTGACTATCATCAGCAAGATTTAGACCAGTGAGGATAAGTAATAGTGCATATACTATCTTCAAAGTAATATTGAGTATTTAGGTAATTGATTTATTAACCTGATTTAATCATTCCAGATTATGAAAGTACCAAACATCATATTGCACCCCATAAACATACATAGTTACATTTGTCAATTAAAAATAAAAGTAAATATGTAGTATCCAAATTTCAGTTTAACGGATTACTATCTGTTTAAAGAAGCCTTTCTTTTTAACTAGGTAATACTCCTCTTTGATGCTTTTTATGAGGCATGTGGGTTGTAGATGTTCCCAGTCTTCTGAGAGAGACCTCAGTGAAGTACTAGGATTTGATCTTCATCACATAGCCAGAGGAGGGAAAGCCTCAAAGGGCAAGAAATCCAAAGAACCGAAAACTAAGTTCGAATGCTAGGTTCGTTTTCTTCTTATGTTTGCTGTGTATCTGTTAATTGGTGAGCTAATGATTTGAAAGAAAATTTTTATTTCTACTGTATCCACCGCCTGCCAGAAGAGTTTCAGGTAACTGTTAAAAGAATACCACCCATTCTCTTTTGCATCTGAAAATAACTTAGACCAACTTTAAAAGAAATCAAATGTGTAATACTTGATTCCTATTTTGCACCCCACCAAGGGGGCTAATTATTTTCAATGGCGTGTGTGCACGTGCGGCCTGTTCCTGGAAGCTGCGCAGAGCCAGGCAGAAAGAAGCCTCCCCTTGCCTTTCACTGTTCCGAGGAGACTCAGGCGCCACACTGCGAGGCTGCTGGAGGGGCTCCCTCGGCGCAGGGGTCCCAAGGCACGGACCGCACTGGAGACCTGTGTCGGCGGGCAGGTAGAGGACAGTGCTGCCGGCCACCCGCTAAGAAGTCAGCCGACATGGATGCCACCCACACTTCCATGTCCCCATAGCAGCCCCGCTGTGGCTGAGCTCCTGTCCCTGCAGGGACCGAGGACTGCTCAGCTGCAGGCCCGGCCCAGTTCTCTTTTCTTTCCCTGCGCCATGGATTCTGACTTTAATTTCACTCGACTTTCTTCGGAGAGGCTGAAAAGCTACGAGATCCGCCTTCCCAGCATGCTCGGCCAGCTTTATTTTCTTAAGTGACTTAATCAAAGGTAATTCGAGTTCACGTTTTTGTATCAATGGTTGTATTTAAGGAGGTCTTATCTGATTTCCATCACCAATTACAGGCTTGCATTTCTTGTTTATATCCATCTCGGCCCTGACAGGGCCCGCTCAGCTTTGATAGGAAGTCCAGCCCTCAACTCATGTCCCTGGCCCCCCAGCACATTTGTTCTGGTAAAATTATATCTTGGGAATGATGGGCTCTGATGGGAGCGAGGATGTGGTGGCCTGGGGTGGTCCCTGCCACTTTGTTTGAAAAATAAATTGTGAAACCTCAGTCGTAAATATTTGCCCCGGAGAGCACGTGGGAGGGAGCCGCGGTGCGGGATCGCCGCGGCGGAGACGCTCGAGTCAGAGGTTAACGTAACAGGAGTTGGTCTCCGCAGAGAGGTCACCACGGCCGGCCGCCCAGCGCCCAGCTCCGAGGTGACTTTTAACTATTTTTGGCAAGATAAACATAGTCTGTGGCCGCCTTTGGGAGCAAAGCGCAAAGGTCGAGGACCCGGGGGATTAACTTCTTAAGAAGAGATGCAATATTTAACTTGGCTGCGCTCAAAAGCCTCGCGGTGGCCGCTGGCTTGCCCAAGCAGTAGAACCCCAGGTTTTGTTTTAAGCAAACATCCAAGCGCCCGACGTCTCCAGTCACGAGAAGCAACATGACCAAGGCTCAGTGCTAGGCTCCTCCTCGGCCTCAGAGATGCAGTCCGTGCTAGGCTCCTCCGTGGCCTCACCACCTGGGTGTGCCTGCCTGGCATCCCTCCTGTCGCCCCCACTCCTGGCGCCGCGTCTCCCTCCCCACTGTCCCTGGAGCTGCTCATCTGTCGCACCCGTGTGGACCCAGAGGTTCCGGTGCCCCTGGGCTGCCTTGTTTCTTCCCGCAGAAATCAGAATCACCCTAGAGCCGATTGCCTCAGGGCGCTTCTTTCTTACAAGCAAACTGGGACAGCGATCCAACCGCGCTGTGCCTCGGTTTCCCTGAACTGGAGGTGGCAACAAGAATAGCACTGACCCACGGATTCGGTGTTACGATTAAGCAGGTTAAACTGGGATACAAGCCCTTATGTGCCTCTTCAAATTCAAAATATTCTGGAGGTTGAAAATTGCTTAATTTGAGGGCCCGGCCTGGCGATGCATGCCTGTAATCCCAGAACTTGGGAGGCTGAGGCAGGAAGATCAGTGCAAGTTTGGCCCACAAAAGTGAGCTTAAGGCCAGCCTGAACTGCATAATGAGGCTCTGTCTCAAAAAGACAAAACAAAACAAACAACAACAACAACAATAAAAATTGCTTAATTTTGATGCATGCCTACTTAGCGAACCTCAGCCTGAAGTAGGGAAGCTGTTTGTAGACCTTCTCCAGTTAGTGAAAGAGTTCATAGGTTTAGGGCATTTGTTGGATTGTGGAGTGTTGCCCCAGACGCTCTTGGGATATTACACCATCCATGAGCACCGTACCATCATTTTAGCATTTTGAAAAACTGTGAATTCTGAATCATGTTGTGCTCCAAGATGCTTCATGCAGAAAACAATGAAAATGTTAGCTGGAATCGTTACCTGCACGTGGTGTTGTCTGCACCTGGTACAATATGTGGTACAAAGCAGGTGCTCAGTAAAGCCTGGCGTTGCTCCTTTAAGAAACCCGTTGAGTGCTTCCCCGCAGCCTGGCACCTCTCCCGCTGAAGTCTGGCAAAGCCGCACAATTACTAGACGGTTGGTTGAGTGAAAGTTCCAGAAGGGGCCTGTGAAGTCCGAGGTGCACACGCAGTTGGAGGGCGGGTGCGGTGCTAATCATGAGACTCACGCTGAACATCTGGAGTTCCAGCGGGAAGCCGCGGCGCTGCCACAGTAGGACTGGAGCGCTGAGGGTCCCCAACATTTTGAGTTCTTGAGCTTCTTACTGAGCTTTGTGGTGACGCGCACCGAACCCGATAGAAGATGGAAGAGTGGACGCCTCTGAAGGTCCGTGACGCCACGTGAGCGCAAGCGCGCGGGGGGCGCTGCGGCCTGTGCTGGGTGCGGGGCAGGCACTCAGGGGCGCGCCGGGAGCGCAGGGATGCGTGTGCCACGCCGCGCGCTGTGGTTCTTCTGCAGGTCACTTCTACGTGCTCGGCCAGGAGGTGTTCAAACAGTGCAGGTATTTAGAGCTTTCTCTTGCCACCAACTCTCACGTACCGGGAACGCAGACGTGGCCCATCACCATCCACAGTTCTTACACCTGAGGACCACTCCTGGGGCGATGGCAGCGTGCACTGGATAAATGACATTTATTATACGGTTCTCTCTGGGAAACATAATGCAAACAGCAAAAATTGTTTCTCCCTCAAAAAACGTGTCTGGGTCATGAATTCATTTCAGAATAGCCTAATTTTACATGTACTATACATATGGTGCGCGTGGTTAGCATCAGCCAATTTAAACTCTGGTCACTTCTCACCTAAAGTAACTGGGCACGATTAATTCTTGAAAATTAGTAAGTTTTATGCTGCTAGAAAGAGGGGAAGTCTGAGAGGACAGCTCGGCAGCAGCGCCACCCAGCATGCACGGGGCCGGATGTAAACGCCAGCCCTTGGAACCAGAGGAAAAAGAGCGAGCTCTGGGGTGGGCTATTGGCTGCCAAACGCCGCGGTCCTGCTCAGGTACTTGCTGATTCCGGTGCGCAGGGCCCCAGTCTCCCTCCTGCCGGTACCCACCGCCTCCCACCGCCCGATGCCCACCCCAGGCCTCCAGCCCCTGGCCAGCTCGCCTGCTTCCTGCCAGTGTTTCAGCAGCCCGGGCCCGTGCGCCCCGCGATGGCATCCCGGAGTCAGCCCGTAGCCTCGTGAGATACAGCAGATGCTTGGTGTGCTGGCGAGGCTTGTTCTGCCACCATTACCTTTAGAATGTGTTCTGCATCTCCTTTCCCATGTCAGACGGAGTAGATGAGATTGAACATCAGCCCCGTTGTTTCTGTTTTATGCTAATTCTTTGTGTTGGTTTTACGTATTCAGAGTCACTGACTCTACACTCGAGTCCCGGCCACAGCAGCCGCTCGGTCGTGGGAACCCACAGAAGGGCACGAGCACGCTCCACGCTCAGCTCCAGAGGGGATGGAGCAAGGCTGAGGAGCTCCCGTCTTCCAGAGTGGGGGTAGGAGAGGGCCAGTAGTTCATCGTGGAGGTTTTGCCAGCCATGCGGTCTCTGTCACACCTGCCCACCCCTACCCACTGTAGGTCTTAAGCGGCCATAGACAATGTGCAAACAAGTGGGCATGATTGGGTCCCAAGAGAAAACGATTTACAAAAAGAAATGGCAGGCTGGATTTGCTGCCCCGGTGGCAGTTACCTGATGACCGATCGGGGTCACTGAAACCAGATGACTCTGCTACGATACACAAGAAAGAACACCTAGCACCCAATCGGCAAGAACAGTTGGCTCTTTTCCCTCCAAAAACAACCTGATCTGAGACTTATGGCCTTGCTTTCTAAGTGTGCTGTGTCGTGGCTGACAACATGCATGTTATTGTACAGCCATTCTCTACAACGGTTTAGTCTTTCATCCACAAAGCTCTGTGTCTATTGAAAAATCTCCCCCTCGTCTCCTTCCCCGTTCCCTGACAGCCTCCTCTCAACATTGTGCTTCTCTGCGCTTAGCTACTTCAGCAACCACCAACGGCTAGAATCCCACAGTGCTTGGCCCTCCTGGACCATCTCATCTCAGTTAAAGGGGTGCCGCCCCGCTCTCCCAGGGATAGCACATGACAGGCCGGCTTTCTTTTCCAAGCCTGGGTCCTAATATACAATGATGTGTGTTCACTCTGCAGTTTTGTTATTCGTTCATGGCTATTTGGGTTGATTCTGCTGTGAAAAGCATCCCAGCGATCCTCAAGCAGAAGTATCTGTTTGAGTTTCTGTTTTCAGTTCTTTTGGATAAATATCCAGAGGTCAGATGGCTGGACCCCAGAGCACAGCACTGCCAGCATCAGGGGCGCTTCTGTGCTGCTTTTCTTTGTTCTCACCACTTTCTCAAGGGCTCCAGTTTCCCTACATCCTCGAGAATTCGCGTCACCCTCTCCTCTTTGTCCAATACCCCCACTAGCTGCAGCGGGGTGATTTCTCCTCATTGTGAAGCGCCTTTCCCCTAATGACAAGGGACGTTAATCAACTTCTGGGGACATATTGGCCATTTGGGCATCTTTCAAGAAATACCTACTTTTAATTTTTTTTTTTGTAATGTTATTTTTTTAAAAATATATTTGGTACAGGGTTTCACTGTGCAGCTTGGACTCCTAGTGATTCTCCTATTTTCAGCCTCCCTAGTCCTGGGATTACAGGCCTGTGTCATCACATCCGGTCTCGGTCTCCAGTTCAGCACACCTGGGGTGGGGTCAGTGCAACCTGTGGGGATCAAACCCCGGTCCCTGTGCTTGCCTAAACAGGTGCTTAGTCTGCTAAGCTATCTCGCCAGCCCTTTGACCACTTTAAAATCAAGTTTGGTGGGGTAGTGTAATTAGTAAGAGTAAATAATGAATACTAAATATTAAACTTGTCAGATATATAACTTGGAAATATTTTCTCTCACTCTGGAGGTCACTTTCTAGTTCTGCTGTTTCCTCTACCCAGCAGCTTTTCAGTTTGGTCTACGCTCAGCTATCTGATTGTTTTGATGGCTTATGCTCTGATAATAAGGTCCAGAAATTATTACCAAGACCAATTTTATAAAGGTTTTCCTCTGTTCTCTTCTAAGAGTTTCATAGTCTCAGGTCTTGCATTTAAACTTTAATAGACACGCTTTGAGCTGATTTTTGTGTGTGGTATTACAGAGGATTGAATTTTGTTCTATGTGGAGCTCCTGTTTTCCTGCTAGCATTTGTTGGCGACATTGTCATTTCCCCACATGTAATAGTGTGGAGACATGTAATCTTCTACTGAAGATTATTTAATCGTAAGTACATAGGTGAATTGTCAGATTCTGTCCCTGTCCTATAGGCCTATCGGTTTTTATATGAGTACCACACTTGCAATTACAGTCATTTCCCAATATGATTCAAAGCCAATAAATGTGAAGTTTTCAGCTGTGTTTTATTTTCAAGGTTAGTTTGACTGTTTGAAGTCCTCGGTCATTCATATAGATTTTAGAATCTTTTTCTATTTATGCAAAAAAAAAAAAAAAGCCATCAAGATTTTGGTAGGAATTGCATCAAACCTGTTGATTGCCTTGAAGAACATGGCTTTTTTAACAACTTTACATTTCCAATCTATGAACATGGATTACCTTTATACTTATGTGTTAATTTGTTTCAGCAATATTCTTTAGATTTGTAGTCTATAAACTTTTGATCTATGTGGTTATACTTATTCCTAAATATTTTGTTATTTTTAGTGCTCTTGTAAGTGAGATTTGCTCACTCTTCTTTTCGGATTGCTCATTGCTGGTATACAGAAACACATGATGAAGTTTTGTGTGTTGATTCCATGTCTTGTTCCTTTAGCAAATTTGTGTATTCTAATGTGTGTGTGTGTGTGTGTGTGTGTGTGTGCATGTGCATATGTGTGTGTAATATAAGATCATTTCACCTTTAGACAAGTAATTTTACTCCTTTCCATTGGTCTGGATGCCTTCTATTTCTCTCACTTCATTAATTGCTCCAGCTAAGACCCCTGTGCTGGGTTAAATAAAAGTGATCAGAGGGATCTTTTTTCCTTTTCCTCATCTTAGACAGAAATATCAACTTGTCATCAGTTTCATTTTCAGTGCTGTCAGAGGGCTTTTCAGTTATGGTCTTTATATTACGTTCAGGTGATTTAATTCTACTCCTAGTTTGTTGAACTTTTTTTTTAAAAAAATTAAATGCTAAGTGTTTTCTAATTGCTTTCCCTGCACCTGTTGAGCTGATCTTGTGGTTCTTACCTTTTATCTGTCAGTGTGTTCCAGGACACCAATTATTTTGTGTTTCCCACCCTCTGCATCCCAAGGATAGGTCTCTCTTGCTTATGGTGAATATACTTTAAGGTGCTCTTGAATTTGCTGTGCTCTCATTTTGTTGAGAAATAGTCCTCTATATACATTAGTGATATTAAGTTACAGTTATCTTGCCTTGTATCTTTTATATTTTTGACTTGCATCAGTGTCAGGTTGGCCTCATAAAATGAGCTTGAAAGTGTTTTCTCTTTTTCAATATTAGGAAGATTTTTGAGAATGTCTAGCAGTAATTCTTCTTTAGATTTTGGTAGAATGCTCTAGGGAATCTATCTGCCCCTGTGCTCTCTGACCATGTTCGAGATTTTCTTTTTATTACTGATTGAATCCCTTATTAATTATACTCTGAATTGCTTGTTTGTTTTTTGTACCAGGAATCAAACTCAGGACCTTGTGCTTACCAAGCAGGGACTATGCCACTGAGCAATCTCCCCAGCACCCCTTTACTAATTATAGGTCTACTCCAATTTTCTATTTCTTTGTGTCTATGCTTTGGTAAGTTGCATGTTTCTAGACATTTATCAATTGTTTCTGAATTTGTTGGCGTGCAATTGGGGATGATAGTCTCTTGCAACCCTTTTATTTCTGTAACACCTCCTCTAATGCGTTGTCTTTGTTCCTGATTTCTAAATTTGGAGCATCTCCCCTTTTCTTGTCTAGCTGAAGCTTTGTCTTTGTTTTGCTGTGCTGGAGGTTGGAGGTTGGATTCACGACCTTGTACCTGCTAAATAATTAGTTTTGTTGCTCTTTAAAATAAAATTGGGCCCAGCCAAATAACTCAGCCAATTAAAGTGCCTGCAAGCTGGCACAGGAGCCAGAGGTTCGATCCCCTGCCTGCTGTGTTGGCCTCACCCCCCAAGGCATGCTGAAACAGCACCTGAGACTAGGTTTGGTGATGCATGCCTGTAAATCCCTGCTCTTGGGAGGCTGTAAACAGGTGGATCATTACGAGTCCGGTTTAGTAGTGAGACCCTGAACACCCTGTAGACCCTTCTACAAAATACTAAATAAATAAATAAATAAAATTATTTTATTTTATTGGTATTTTCCTGTTTATTTTGTGTATGTACAGTATATTTCTCCCCTGCTGCTAACTTTGGGATTCATTTTTTGTTGTTGTTGTTGTTTTGTTTTGTTTTTTATTTGTTTGTCTGGTGCATTTATCTCATGAGGCGAAAGGTTGTTTACTGAATATCTTTACTTATTCATTGAATATCTTTATTTGCTTTAGTGCTGGAATGTACCACTGTAGGCCTCTCTCCTAACGCTGCTCTGGCTGACCCCGTAAGTGGGGCAGGGGCCGCTGCACTTTCCTTCACCTCCAGAATTTTTCTGTCTGCCTCCGGTCCCCTCTCGTGGCTCGTGAGTAGTTGCTGAGAGTGTGTCGCTTGGTTTGCACGCCTTTGTGAGCGGCTGGCCTTTGTTTTGCTGTCCAGTTCTGGTCTCATTCTGTTAAGGTCCCGAAGATATGCACGGAGAGACCAGCGTTCTCACGTTTCTTAGGGCCTGTGTGCGACCTGCCCTGTGAGCTCCCGGAGCAGGCTCACGGACATCTAAGAAGGTGTGCTCCGCTGCCTTTGGGAGGGGCGTCCTGGGCGTGTCTTGGGGTTGTTTTACCAAAGTGCTCAGCTCTTGTTTTTGCTGATCTCTCTGGAAGTGTCACACTTTATCCAAAGTGTGACAGGGAGCTTCCTACCATCTCTGTGTTCCTGCCTACTTCTCCCTTCAGATCTTGCCATGTTTGCTTGAAATATGTG
>PVKN010024533.1:0-14423 GCA_004027915.1 Capromys pilorides
AAAGATTGGATTACAAAACTGTATGTAGGACAATCCCATGAAACTTGTATTAATATTTGCAGGTGTATGTATTAATAAGAAAAACTAAATTATACACTCAAATGTTAATAGTGTATTTCCACATGGTAGACTCTTTTCTTTTTCTCACCTCTTTACAATTTAACTTTATTTTTTTTAAACAAGGAAAACACCCATACATAAATGTGAATAAAATATACGTTTAAAAATATATGTAATTGTTCTTTGTTTCCCAGGTCCACAGGCAAGGAAAGGATGTAAATGTCCTTTCTCTTAGAAGAATAAACCAGTTGTTTCCTTCTGACTGGTCCTTCCCCAGCTGTTTTTTCTATTCTTTCTTCTAACAGAGAACTTCTAGAATTTTGTAAGGTGGTAAGTGGACCTGTCTGTCCTTGTAGCTGACACTTCAAGTTTCAAGCCTGTTCCCTACCAGTAAACTTCCTGCCCTGGTATGATGAAAGAGCTAACTATGAACAAAGTCTTCCCTGATGTTCAGATGTTCAGTGTTATACTTTGCTAGCTTGTAACTAAACCTAGGGAGAATATTTACATCTCAGCAGTTGGCAGAGCTGTAATCAGGACTTTCTTCTTCCCTCACCCCCAAGAGCCAGTTGTCAAACTTTTAACAGCACTTGGCTGTGTTTGATTTTTAAGACTTCATTACTTCCTGTTGTGACAGCCAAGTTGAGCTAGTGACCGTTCCTGTTTACCTCCAGAACTGCTTTTCAGCTGTGACACACCATGTTCTAGGTCATTGGTTCCAAAAGCATGATTTCCACGCCTCCAACAAAGGCATCACTGTGATGTTATCAGAGATGTCTGTCCTGACCCCCATACTGGATCTAGTGACTTAGACCCTCTGGGTGGCCCAAATACCTGGGATTCACAAAGCTTGCTGGTGACGGTGACACTCAGGTGTGCCCTGCAAGGGATATCACTGGGCTCAGGCAAGACCACTCAAACCCACGTGGAGGTGACTCATCAGCCGGCTTTTTTTTTTTTTTTTTTTCTAGATCAGGCTTTGCTAAATAAAGGACTCCAATGCTTATCTCTGCCTCCCAGGGAGTAAAACTCTTACACAAATCCTTAATGTTGCATCCCTTTTCATCTCTACCTTTCCATAGATAGAAAGCATTTAAGACCATTAAAGCCTTAAATCTTGGAAAGATTATGGGCCACAGCCCACTCCTACACATACAGCCAAACTGAAATAATGCAACAGGAATTCTTCCAATGTTCATATTTTTCTACTTTGATAAAAGCACTATCAACTATCAAAAGTGCCATAACCCCCCTCTCCTTTCACATTGGTTTACTCTGTTCCTACTCAAATGCTTTGTCTGTGTATTGGCAAACCAGCACAGCACTACTGCCTGCCACCAAGAAGTGGCACACGTTTTCCTCTGAGGCCTCTAAGGTAACCTTGGAAGCTCCAGTTCCCCAGGCACATCTTTTCTGCCTGATCTTAGGAGGTAGGGAAGATAAAAGGACTGTTTTGACCCCAGTCAGTTGCCTCAGGCAGTGGTCCAGGAGCTGCAACCCTGGGAAAGATAATTGTGGTCTTGGTCTGACAAGCCAAAGGGTGGATGCAATTTCAGGACACGCATTTAGTCAGAATTCCACATAGGGCCCAACCACAAAACACTCTAGCTCCATGACAATTAAGACATGGACATTTTCTTCCTGTGTCTTCCCTCCAAAACTCATGGCTTGATTGGATTATCTTGGGGTCTCATAGTCTCTCAGTTGTCACCTCCTGGCTGTTGACAGTGAGGAACCCATCAGTTCTTATTTCAAAGGCAGTCATCTATCAGCACCCAAGGAAGAGAGCAGTCACATAAATAACTAGCATAAAAATAAAATCATACTTGGCTGTGTCATGCATGGCATGTTTCAGGAACAGCAGATTTGTTCTAATTTGCCTTGGCTGCAACTAATATTAAAACAAGGTGGCAGGGAGTAGGGACAGAACTGGCTCTAATGTCTCGTCACAAGCAGAGAACTGAGAGCAGTCAGCAAGTGGAGTGGAGCCCTGCGACTGTAAGCGGCTGGCTCAGCAGCACAAGCAGCCTGGGCAGCCTTCCCACGCCCCGCCCAACAGAGCTTCACTCATCCAGGCTCACTTTCAGAGACAGCCCTGTTCTTCATTTGCTTGGGTGCAGAGGAGAGGCCACAGGTTGCAGAAGAAACAGTATGCCCTGCACAGTCACAGTATTCCTCAGAGGGGAGGGCTGCTGGCAGTCAATCCGCATAGCCAGAGACTAGAACTTGTGAATTTCAGGCACTTTGGTCCTGTGTGGCTCAAGAAAAGGGCATCCACACAGAAGTCGAGCAAAGAGACCCTCTCATCATGCTGTCTGTCCCTCTGGTGACTAGCACCACCCTAATGTGCTCTAGGAAACCTTCCTTAGCAAAAACTCAAGTATGGCTGAGAAGGGGCTTGGTACGAATAACAAAAAATGCTCTTATCATTCAGGAAATTTCAAGGGCTTCAGAAATCTCTGTGCCAAGAACTCAAGCAAAGACCAAATCTAGTTTTTATTTTATCACACTGGGTAACCTCCAGCATGCTTACTGTTTTCCTCTGTGAACACCTCCTTAGATGTAGCAGTATGAGCCCTCTTGCCAGGCACCAGACCAAGACATTTGACCTGGGAAAGGCAACTGCTGTTTGACAATAGCTTTGAGGCTACCTAGGGTTGGTCATTCATTCAGCACAAATTTGTCTATATAGCAAGCAACATGGAAGTCCTTGGACATGTAGTGGAAACTGAGTCAGATGTGGTCTCTGTTGTCACAAGGAAGATTGGTACTAATCAGTAAGCACTGTTCTTCTTGCTTAGTTATCACAGGATCATAGAGGTTGCTATGCTGCCCTGAGAACAGTACAAGGCTGTGAAAGCTTTACAGGGAGGTTCAGGGGAGGAGATTTGAGATCAACATGTTATTTTTTTCAAGAGAGCCCCCTAGCTGATGAATAGAGGTTACCTATGCAAGAGGGGGAATAGCACATAGTTAAGCCCCAGCTGCTGGGATAAGCGAGTGGCCACGTGTACCAGGCAGATATAGGAAAGGAGGAAAATACCAAGAGAACTCACTCACTAACTCAAGTGACAAGAGTCTTTTGGATAAATGACACTCAAGCAACACATGTAAGTATAACCATAGAGTCACATAGCCAGAACCTTGCACCCCTCCAAGAGTAGCTGGAGGTGAGAGGAACAGCCGATGAGCCAGGGCTGGAGTGGTCAGGGAGGCTGTGCAGCTGTACTGTGAAGGACTAGGAAGTATTAGGATTGCCCTAAAGGCTTGCCCATCCACTCATGCTAGCGCAGGGGGTCAGGAACTAGGTAGGCAGAGGAACAGAACCTGAGGTAATGTGAGCTGGAGACAGCCACAGCTCTATTTCAGAGAAGAGTATCCTGCTGCAGTCAGGGCTAAACCAATGGCTTCAGCCAGATTCCCATGGGCAGGAAAAAGCTCAGCCAGAGCCAGCCTTCCAGGGGCCTGTGGCCAATCTCCTTAGAACATACAATTACCCTGATGGACATCTCCAGAAGAATCTGGCTCTTGAGCCTGGAACAGAGGGCTTCATCTGGGAGCTGTGGTGCCAGTGCCTGGTGAGTGTAAGGCACTATAATGTGAAACATCTGCTCAGGGGCTCTTTCACCTCTGGGGAATCTGACACTTGGGTTTTAATTTTCTACTAGATCTTGGCATTTCACAGTGAGTGGAGGAGGGAATAAAGGATGACAAATGGATGGATGGAGCAGAGGGCTGTGGGGACTGATCCAGTGCCTGTGGTCTACTGGGTCCACAGTAGTTCCTCCCTGACTACTGAGGGGCACTTGCCTGCCTTCTCTGGGTCAGATGAGGAGTATGGAGTCTAGTGCTTGTGCTCCCCTTGTGAGCCCCTGCACTCCTACACTTAGCTTGCAAGTGTACACAAGCCAAGGATTTTCAGTGACACCACCAGAAATCCAAGTCACCCTGAGGACAGGGCTCGGAGCAATCAGCTCCCTGAGTATATACTGAGCACTTATTCAGTGCCTGGCTCTGGGCTGGGCTGAGGGGACACTTATTCTACACAGGAATTGAGGATCCTTTTCTCCCAGCCCTCACAACATCCATCTATTTTGGAGAGGGGAAAACAAAAGGTGACAACTAAGCAGCATCCGCGGGTCCTGGCCAGTGAGTGACAGTGCGTGTTTTCCCCCATTCTGATTCTCCTACCACTCTCCTTTGCTGTCTCCACTGCAACCACTCCCATGCCTTTAGGGTGTGTCTATATCACTGCAGAGGGAAAATGACAGATGTGAGAAAGTGGCAGAGCCTCACTTAAGATGAGATGGGGGAAAGAAGCCGGTTCTGTGCTTGGATCTTCATGTGCATTTTCACATTTAAGTCCCTGTGAACTTATAGGGAAGAATAAGTGATATTCTCTTTTTACCAATATTATCTAATATGATATTGTGTAAATATGAGCAGATATACCTAAAGGATGGGACATGTTCTAAGGAAATGCACTGTTAAGTGATTCCAGCCCTGGAAAATACCCGAAAGTGGTCCTACACAAAGCTGCATGGGATAGGTCAGTCCCTCTGCACAGCAAGAGACACAGTAAACCTCATGTTATGAGGCTGCTGTGGGCCTTACATGATGTACTGTTTACACTAAACTTTGTTTTTTGTAAGAGAGATCGTATACTAAAATAACAATAAAAAGGATAATATACTAAATACATAAACCATTGCATCAAATATTATGAACTGGATATAACTGTGTTACACAATTTTTATACAATTGGCAGCAAGGTGGGTTTGTTCACACCAGCATCATTCCAGACAACTGACAACACCTTGTGATATGATGTTGTGTCCTCTGGTGAGAGGAATTTTTTAGTTGTGCTCTAATCTTAACAGGCTGTTGTATGTGCCATCTATTATCGACTAAAATGTCATTATGTGACACATGACTGTATGCCACACAAATACAGATTGACATTAGTATTGGTATAGATTATTTCAAGTTGAATCTTAAATTGTTTTTTGATCCCATCTAAACCCATGCTCTTTTATCTGACATAGAACTTGTAAAGAAGAGAAAGAACCCCACATACATCAGGATGGCTGCTTCGGCATCACCTTAGGACCATCCCCACTCCTATCACCTATCCAGCTCTCATTGCTTCCTGACCATGCAACTCCCATCGCTGCCATACTGGCCTCCTTCTGCAGGGGCCTGTGCATACTCGATTGGTCTTCCTACTCAACTCCTGTCCCCTAAGAGTTGCTGTTCCATGCTCGTGTTAGCCCCAATCGCACCCATCTTCTCAAGCAATCAGACATCCCTGACCAGTTTCTTTCCCCCAGCTTTCTTTTTTATTTTCCTCATCAAGTATCTTCCTTGCACTTTGCTCTCTGCCCTCTTCCTTCTCTATTCTCTCTCGACCTTCTTCTCTGCTCCCTCCCCCCTTCTTCTTGATATCTTATTTGGCTGCATTTGTGACCTCCAAAGAGCATCAGGTCAAGTTTGATAAAGTTAAGTGCTGGCTAATAATACTCTACCTCAAGGGACAGGCATGCCTGAAGTTTTGAAAAGAGATTAGACAAGATTAGAAACCCAGGCTCATCAGCAACTAAAGCCCAGGACGTTCCCCTGAAGCTGCTTTTAGCAGATTCACTCACTGCGCCTCTTTGTGGTAAAGTTCAGTCTCCTTGTCCTCGAACACCTTTCTGATAGACACCAGAGTGCAGGTGTGTGCAGCACATGACCTCTTGACTCCTCCAACTGGGTGAAATATTAGAAAGTTGCTTCTTTTCAAATAGGTCCAGACCTAACATTTCAGTGATTAAAAAGATGAAGCAATTTCCCATCAATCAGTTTGGGTAATTACATTTTAAAATGTATTTTCCACATGAGATTCAATCAAGTTATTTCCATTATAATAAAAAAGAAGCAGCCATACACATTTTCATTGTTCATGAATAAGTCTTCTACAAATAAAGGAGGAAGAAAAGGAAGAAGCATGTTCATTAGTATTTAGGGTCATGAAAGCTTTAGTGTAACCTCCACCTCTGCAGCTTACCAGCTATGCAATAAACCTTAAGCAAGATATGTAAATGTTTTGAGCAAAACGGGAGTCAGGATAACTAACTAGTAAGTGTGTGGGAGGAGTAAGTCTGGAAGTGTTGGATACTTACCCTGATGGTTAATTTTATGTCAACTTGTCTGGGCCACAAGGTGGCCAAATGTTTGTGGCATATTTTAAGTGTTTCTGCAGGACTGTTTTGGGTGAGGTTATCATCTCAACCAGTGACCCTCCAATAAAGTATATTGCCGTGTTGGTGTGGGAGGGTCTCACCCAATCAGCTAAAGGAAGAGAATTCTCCAGCAGAAGGCCATTGAACCTCACCTGCATTCTTAGCTCTTCCTAATTACACAGCAGGCTGATCTATGAGCTCTTTTGGGTCCCTAGCTTGCTAGCTGAAGATTTGAGGCCTGCCAACCTCCCTAATTCTAGGAGCCAACTCCCTGAAATACATTTCTGTCTTTATACACACATCTTTTTCATTTTGTTTCTCTGAACAATGGTAAATACACCCACCTAGCTCAATGCCTATCTCAGAGCAAATTATAACAGCACTCTACTGTTTTCAGATCCTGAGGTCCCTACTCTCAGATTTTCCTGGTATTAAATGGATTTCTGTTGAAATCTCCTTAACTAGGAGTCATTGTTATTTAATTATCACTATGATTTAATATATATGTGCAAAGTTCTGATGCATTAGTGATTATGCAAATGTTTGCCTGGCACCATATTTTTAAGTCAGGGCCTGACGTTTCAGCATTTCAAGTGTTTGTTGGGTGTGGACTGGGGGTTATTTCTACATCACACCAGGAAAAAGGAAACCAGTATTTTATGAGCAGTTGCTCAAGGCCAGTGCGTGAGCTACCTCATTTACTCTTCTTAGATCACCATTCCCAGCCAGTCCCATTGTTTTATCTGCATTTCACAGTCAAGGACAAGGAGGCCTAGAGAACTTCGGTGACTTGCGACAGAACCAGTTACCAGTTAATTGTTAGGAATCTGAACCCTGATCTCCCACAGGTTTGGGGATGATAGAGCCTCGCCACTTGCTAGTTGCGGATCACGGCAAGTCACATAACTGCCCATGCCTCACTCTCTTCATCAGAAAGATGAGGAGAATCATGGTGCCTGTCTCATGAGCTAGTACATGTGAAGAACTTAGCATAGCCTGGGCCTAGTGAACTCTCACTGAAGGAAACTGCTCTTACTAAATAGCAGAGCCAGGATTCAGGCCAAAGCAGTGGCTGACTCTGAATATCTCTCTTGGTCTGCTGTGTTGGATAGTCCCTCAGAGAATCCAGCTGGGGGAGGCACCCGTTTCATTTTCTAGAACTGAGAGGCGTCCTGGAACACATAGGTTTCAGTGCTAAATCCAGGACAGTGGTCAGCAAGTCCAAGGCAGTGGTGAGATAATGTTGCTTAGGTTTTGGGTTATCTATTGCTGAATAACAGAGCACCTCAATATTTAGTGACTAAAACAACTACTAAAGGAGGACAATGGAGTCAGAGTCCTGATTCTGCTGTGTAGGCATGGCTTGCCATGGAGGTTTCTCTCTGTCATCCATGGTATCAGTTTGAGCAGCCTGACTGGGACTGGAGGATCTAAATCCCTCCCAGCTGAATTGGATGATTACTGGCTAGGCCTCATTGCTCTATAATCCTGCAGCCTCCGGATCCCTCTTCCTCTCTCCACTTAATTTACCATGCCTCTCACTCTCTCTCTATCCAGCTGGATATCTAGATTCCTTTATATGATTTCTCAAGCCTCTAAGAAGTTCTGAAAGTTCTGAAAGCAGAAGTTTTAGGTCTCTTGAGGCCTAAATCTGGTTTGTCACAGGATTTTTCCTACCATGCTTTATTAGTCACAGCAAATCACAAGTTCATCCCAGGATCCCAAAGAGGGCAAATCCTTTGCAGCTATAGTTAAAAGGAGAAGCATGAGCCCTTGGGAATGGTCACACCTACCTGGAAGCCATCTTTGTAGACAATGTAGGTGGAGTCAGAGAAGTCCAGAAAAGGAACAAGGTCTTCAGGCTGAGAGAAAGGTTGGAACAAAGATTTAAAATAAGCTTCTAAGAAGTGTTTCTGCATGCTTCACTGAAGCCAGGCCCCTGGCAGTCCAGCAAGAGCTGGACTGGGGAATGACAAGGTAGTTGGAGGTGGAGAGCCTTGAAAGCTGGTCTAAGGCAGGCAGCCCCAGCCCAAAGGTGGAGTAATGACATTAATATCCTTCAAATGGGGAGAGACAAGCTGGAAGCTGTGTTTCAGGAAGTGTGATCTGGAAACCATGCTGGAGGAGGGGAGAGATGGGAATCAGAACTGAGTCCAATCTGAGGAAATGAATGATTAGGGAGTATCCGCTGGGGGAAGAGAAGGGGAGAACACCTCCTGCTGATGATCCTCTCCTATGGTGAGTGGCCCAGAATGGAGAGCAGGAACACCTTCAGAAAGAGACAGGGCCTACTTAGGCCCAACTCTCTGTATGACACAAAGAGTGCCTCCTTCACTAAAACTGCAGGCATTAGGGAAGATGGTGACTTCCTCAGCTTTCAGAAGATGTTTGGACCAGCCTGTTTTATTTCCCTAAAAAGATGAGTTAACAGGAACCTATCCTAAGTTTTCTGCCCCTAGAATGCATTACCATGTTCTCAGAGCTGAACCACAGACTCTAGGCTCCATCCCTTCTTTCCTCATACAAGTATTCTCTCCAAAAAACCACTCCACCCTGACTCCCAAGCACACCCACCCTCCAGACCTCCACCGCAGCATCCTGGCCATCTTGTTACCTTGTTTCCACTTCTTGTAGCTCTGAGTCCTTCAGAGCCTAGTTGCAGCACCATTAGGAGCCTGCCTGACCTCCAGCCTACTCTCCCTTCCTGAACCTCCTCATCACCTCAGGAGACTCAGCACTCAGCCCTGTGGAGCTCGTAAAACTCTCTTATCAGCACAGCTACACAGAGGCCAGAGCCTGTGTTCAACTCATTCACAGTATTCAGAGCACTGCTAATTACATGGCGAGCACTTAGCATTCAGGTAGAAAAAGACTGAGTTTTTCCCAACCCCAAACCCTTGGGCTTTATGAGCAGCAACAGCACAAATTCTTTGACAACTAGACAGAATTAGGAGGCTTTACACTGAAGCTGAAAGGCCACTTGTGAACCAACCATTAGCTGTGATGATGATGATTATTGTCCTTGAAGTTTCTTTATCCTCAGAACCATTAGAAACACTGAAGAACCCTCTTCCCACTTGTCCTTTGCTCACATCAGCAGGGAGGAGGGGTCAGGCAGGGAATGGATTCTTTGGCTGGGCTCACTAGAGGCAGAACTCGAGACAAGGTTGGAGTACAGATAATTGAGTGTACCTTGTAGCAAAAGAAATAGGTAGGACAGGCTAGGAAAGAACTTGGCAAGGATCAATTCTCTGCTGAGCCCAGTCTCTGTCTGATCCCTCAGGGAGCTCCAAAGCACATATTTCATAGTAAAGTCAGCACCACCATCAGGCACTGAGTGGTAAGATGACCAGCTTTGTCTGTTGAAATGAACCCCTCAGTTTTGAGCAAACACAACCATCAGGGTTCAGCTTTTCTCTTCCAAGTTGATGGTCCACTAGCCACAGCTCTGGACTGCTCCTGGGCAGGAAGGAGCCAAGGCAGAGTGCTTCTGATCTCCTCCACTGCAGGGCAGGGCTCTACAGGAGGGAATGGCTCAGCAGTGCAGGGAGGAGGCTTAGGGATGTGGAGGAGAGGGTCAATGATGGTCCCTCTCTCTAGATGAACCCCCACAGGGCCTCTTTCTGCCACCCCTCCATAACCTGGAGGCAGCCCTGAGGGGCACAAGCCCTGCCTTCCCCTGCAGTTGATAGGCAGAGGTTGCCCAGGCCCAGCCCAGGGGCTGATTTGGAGAACACCTAATCCGTTTCATACAGACCCTGTTGGCTTCCTGCTTGTTTGCAACTCAATTAAATTAGCAAACTGGTTTCCCTGCCCAGACTCTCTCTGCCGCCTGTATTTCAGCATATGTCAGTCAGGGTGGCCCAGCATCTCCAGATGGCTTTGAGTGTGCTCTACGGATTCAATGCCAGCTCATCACTGGGGATGCACGTGTGTGGATGAGCACAGAGACACATATGCAGAGCCATGGCAGGGAGGGAAGGAAAACAGGGTAAGAGAGGCAAAAGGACGGGAGAAGAGGGGAAAAAAAGGGGCAAGAGGCAAGAAAACTGAGATTCTTCCTGTAGTGGACTAACAACTGGTGGTCAACTTGTAACACCCAGCTGACCTGAAACAGCATGGTACTAGGTGTGGGAGGCCCACCTGAGGATTATTGCTGGCAGCATAAGAGGCAGAACTACAGAGGAAGATGCTTATAGGCTGTTAGAGAAGCTGTTTGGAGGCTGTTAAAGAAGCTATGGGGAGCTGTTGGAGCTTCTGCTTTTCCTGGGGCTACTGTTAGTTCTCTTGGAGAACCTTGTCATGTTGCCTTTCCTGATGAACTCAGCTGTTCTTATCCTCAAAGGAGCTTGGGACCTTGCTGTTACTCAGAATGGCTACAGTTCACTTTGGGGGAGCTCTGGCCCTCACTTTGAGCATTGCTTCCTAGCTTCAGAGGGGAAGATGGTACACAGCTCTGTCTACTGGAGAAGCTTGTTGCATTAACTTTCCTGACAGGAACTCAGCTTTCCACATCCATTGAGGAGCTCATGACTTTAATGTTGCTGAGGATGGCTATGGTATTTTTTTGGGAGAGCTCTGGTTGTTACTTTGAGCCTTGCTTCCTGGCTCAAGTTCAGATCTCTTCACCTGCTAGCACAGATTCTTCATCACACTGGTAAAGACTTTCTAGCTTCCACCACTGACCTTTGGGCCTTCCCAACACAGATCCATGACATAGGCTTTCATGAGACATTGTTATGGGCTCTAGGCCTCTGGATGGACTCAAGCAGGGCATTACCATGAGATCCAGGCCCTTAGCTGTATTTTTTGGTCTTTAGTGTGTGGACAGATTTCCTGCATGCTTTGTATTTGATTCTTTGATTTTTTATAAAATAATCTTATTGAAAACATGTGTTTTATTACATTGTTCCCCTTACAGAATCCCAAATTAGGACACTTCCTCATAGATGAACCCGCAGGAACCAAGGACTACAGCATCCATGCAGGGAAGCTCTCTAGATCAGAAGGCTGGTGGAAGGTGTCTGAAGAAGACTCAACCTTCTGGAGGATCCTGAGACTAATGGTTCTCAAAGTCTGTTCCCTGGACTACAAGAAATAGCAGGACAACAGAGCTTGTGAGAGATAAAACACTTAGCCTCATGAAGCCCTGCAGAACCAGTGCCTCCAAGGATGAGTGCTGGAATCTGAGCCTTAGAAAACCACCAAATAGGCATTATCTTGGTTACTTTTCTCTTGTTACTAGGACAAAATACCCAACACCCAAGATTAAAGAAAGAAAGATTTATTTAGCTCATCCTTAGTGGAGGTTTCAGTCCATACTTGGCTGGCTCCAAGGCAGAGTGGCACACAGCAGAGAGCAGCAGTTCATGGCGGCACAAAACAGCAAAGAGCAAAGGGAGGAGCTGCCACTGGGGCAGCTAGCAAGCCTCTCTCTCTTCCTTATATTGTATGCAGATTACTCACCTCAGGATGCGTGTGACACTTACACCCATAATCCCCACATTGGATCATGAATTAATCACAAACTCTAGATACTGCCCATAACTCATGAGGCTTTGGGGGTACACATTGACACAAACCATAACAGGCATGATGCACACTCATGTGTGAGTCCCTTTCTCACACAGTCATGGTGTTCCTCCCAGGACACCAAGGTCTTGAATCTAGGACAACCTTGAGCTGTTACCTTTCAACAAGAGAAAGAAGAATGGTCTTTGGAGTCACTCAAATGAAACCCCTGTAGCCTTCAATTAGGTATTAGAGAAATGGGGGGAAATGTCAGGGAAGATCCTGGGGTAAAACAAAAGAACAAACAAAAGGCAACCTGGAAAAAAAAAAAGATGCTTCAAAGGACCTATACCTCAGTTGGTCTGTGACAGTTCCTAAGCAACAGGCTTCAGCTCATGTTTTGGAGGACCATGATGAAGAGGAAGCACCAAGGAAATGAGGCCTGACTTCAGCTTCATGGTGGAAGGCCACTTGGGGAATGAGCCATAGTGTCTGCTGGACAATGGGAAGATGAAAGTGGAGGGAAGAAGGAGAGAGGAGGCTGGGACACAAGTTGTTCAGACAGAAGCTCCTGCTCTAGGCCTGGAGTGACCAGAGACTGTCATTGTGTGTGTCAGAACACTTCTCTGTTGGACTGGAGCCTGAGACCAGACAGACAAGCTGAGTGTGACCCTGGTGAAATGTCTGCGCATGCTGTAACTTGTTTTGATATCAAGTTTTCTCCTTGCACCTAGTATGGGAGAGGATGGTCTTAGCCTCAAACTCAAGGGTCTTTAGTGTCGGCACAGGTACCAAAAAGAGAACAGACAAGTTGCAAGTGTGGAGGTTGTATTAATGTGTGTGGACTGGAAGTTCTGTCCAACCTCACAGCAGCCACCGGACTCCACCTACTGGCAGCATCCTGAGGTCAGTGCCCTACTATCCCTTTGACTGACTGTGGAGGGATGAAATGGTACATCAGGCAAGGGGATCCCTAAGAAGCTCACATATTGCCTCAATGCTGAGCAGGGAATACTTCTGACTGGCCACAGACAAAGGGTTGGAAAGAGCCTGGATGCCCAGGCTGTCTCCTACCAGCAGTGAGGCACTTTATAGAGAGACTCACTCCCAGCAAATCCCTTTGAGAATGGGATTTGAATTCTGATATATTCTGATTCTTGTTCTCTTTTGACCTCCAGGGTGATCAGAATGCTGGCCGCCCTTCATGCATTCTTTTCATAAGCACCCTGCCTTCAGGAATATAAGTCGGGGAGACAGTACAGGGGCACAAGTGCCTGCCTGGCAAGTGCAAGGTCCTGAGTTGATCCCTGGTTACACACACACACACACACATACACACACACAGAATATAAAATATTTGTCTTTTTTACCTGACAGCATAGCTGAAGTCCCCAAAGTTAAATAACCCATGCTGAGTCCCCAGCTAGGGCTTAGGCAATCAGAACAAGGACAAACATTTGGTAGATGGAGCCTGGGCTCTTCCACTATGGAGCGTCCTATAGGAGGCAAGTGGAGAGGGGGGACAGGGCCCCAGCCAGCTGGGGGTTTCACTGTTCTCTGCTCATCCAGGGCCTCTTTGGCCTCGGCCTTGAAGAACAGCTTTAGCTCTTCTCACTGTTGCCTCTTCACTGTGTCCTCAAATACCTTGGTACTTATTTGCACTTGGAAGCAGCAGAAAAGCAAGGAAGGAGAGTCAGGAACACGGTCGACATCCTTGAGGATGCTCCATGGTCCAGTTCTTGCCTCGCAGTTGACATGTCTGGGCCCTAGAGTGTCAGCTCACTGAAAACTTGGGTCTAGAGACACCTGCCAAATGGAAAGTTGGCTCTTTTGGTTTTTAATTTTCAACTGAAGAATGACAGTTAATTCTTACTTCATCTACAACTACACAATTTGGAGGTGTTCTTTTTTTTCTTTTTTAAGGAAAGGGAAGGTAGGTCATTCTAAAGTTTTTTAAACAACTCAAACACATCGTAGAAGGAAATTATTTGTTCCAAGCACATTTTGGGTTTTGCTTTAGTTTTGTTGTTGGCAGCGACATGCTAAACTCCAAGGCATCAGGAGGAAATGAATTCCACCCCAGGGCTTCTCTGAACTCCCTGCTCCCAGGTTACGTCTGCTAGGAGGCCTCCCAGTGCTTTTCCCTTCAAGTTGTCCAGTGAACAGCGACATAATTGACTCTCGCAGTTCAATAGTCAAAGGAGGAGGGGTATAGATTAAGCACAATTAAAAGATTACACTTAGAATACTTTCTCCAGTGTCTGGGCATCTTCACAATTAAAATTGGGATTGGGATAACAGTATATTTCTGTGTAATCAGGTAATTATTTTGGTGAGTATCCATTAAGCTCTGTGGAGGAGCAGGCTCTGGCTACTTGTATATCCTGAACGCAGAATTGACATGCAGCACTGCAGGAATGAACATAGACAAGTTTCTCTTTCTAGCCCTATTGATTAACTGGGTTTTCAGCAGTGTTTGCCTGTCTTTGCTAAAACTGGAAAAAAGGAAAATAATATTCTGAAGTAAATTTCCCTAGAGCACATCTATTCATCCCAAAAAGCAAAACAAAATAAAACAACACCTTGTTCATGATATGGGAAATGTAGAACCCTGTGGTAACATGCAACATG
>PVKN010024534.1:0-14435 GCA_004027915.1 Capromys pilorides
TATCACTAAGCTTTTCTTCTTGAGGGCTAAGAATATAAGTTTACAGACCAAAAATTAGAGAAAAAGAAGGGCTACAAGGATAGCCAATATTTTGGCCCTAGCCTTTCAAGGTCAGTGAGGACTCAGGACAGAACAGAACCTGTGCTGTAACAATCTATAACTCAGTGGTTTCCCAAATTTTCTGTTCAAGGAGATTAAGGGACCACAGAGGAAAGGGATTGAAGGTATATAGTGTGCCTAAGGAGAGTCACCTAGAGAGAAAACATTCTCTCAGGCTTTCACAGAGAGCAAACTGGTCAAGCAATGGCCATGACTCATCCAGTCATGGCTGACACTGACAACAGTTGTACAAAGCACTGTACACGGTTCCAAAGTAAATCCTCAGGGAATTTGACTGACCTCGGGAGATACAAAAACTACATGCTTTGTTATACAGGTCTTGTTTTAACTTGCCCTTAACCACCCAGCGGAAAAGTTTAAACATGATGCATAAAACGTAAAAGTAGTTTAGTATGCTGAGTTGTAAAAGGCTCTAATCAACAGCTTCCAACATTCCCGGCTTCACCAGTAACCCGCTACAATTATGGAACATTTGACTATGTATACAACTACCTTCTCTCAGATCAAAAAGAAATCTATTGTACTAATAACTATTAGAAAATTTATCATGTCTACACCCTGTGCTCTGTATAACTACAATGAGGACAACAATATGCACTGTATCAATTATTGGGAATGTACTATGTGTTTTGAAACTCACATTGTAATTTCTTATAAAAAGAAAAAAAAAAAAAAAAAAAAAAGAAAGAAATGCCCACCAGGAAGTCCATCATCAATGTCTTCACCATTACAGTTTGCAATGGACATTTTACTGAATGTGGAAATTTGACTAAAAATATGCTAATTTTAGCAAATTGGACATTTTACTAAAGGTGGACATTTTATTAAAATTATACCAGTCACAGAAGAAAAGGAAAGGTGTGGCCTGCCAAATACCACATAGCTCAGCAGATTAAAGCTCATGAAAGCAGGTGGGGGTGGTGGGGGAGAGTAGGGAAGTAGGGAATCCCCGGGGCTGCTTCCAGGGCATGCTGAGTCAGCAATTGAGACTGAGAGTGGTGGTGCATGCCTGTAATCCCAACTCTTGGAGGCTGTAAACAGACGGATCAGTACCAGTGTGATCTAGTAGTGAGACCCTGAACACCCTGTAGACCTTTCCCTAAAATACAAAAAAAAAAAAAAAGGGACAGGCAATCATGACAGTATATATTGTTGAAAGAAAAACAATAATACAAACTGAATCTGTGAAGAGATCAGCTACTACTGTCCACACTGTAATGTTGCACTGTATAAGTGGATGTTTCAAATTATACTAAGCCAGGCATGCTTGCAATTCCAGCAGTTGGGAGACTGAAGCAGGAGGATCACTGTAAGTCTGAGGCTATCCTGGGTTACATAGTAAGTTTAAGACCATCTTGAGATGGTGAGACCTGTCTAAAGAAAAAAAAAATGTGCACAGAAAAATTACTGAATGTCATAAGTTATTTTTATATTTCTTGCTATATTATAAAAATTTATTTTATTATTTTATTATTTTATTTTTCTACAATTTTTGGCCACCTTGTATTTAAATAGCTAAACTGGCTAGGGAGATTGTTCGGAGGTCTAAGTGCCTGCTGGCGAGCACAAAAACTCAAGGTCACATGCCGTGCTGGCTACTAAAACCAGGTGTGGTGGTGCATGCCTGTAATCCCTGCATTGAGGAGGCCAAGACAGAAAAATCACTGTGAGTTTGAGCTGCTTAGTGAGATCCTGTACCAAATAAATAAATAGAAGATTAAGATTAAAAACAACAACAACAAAATCTGAACTGGTAGTGGTTTAGAAATTCCAAGATATATTATACACAAATTTCCTATGGTGAATGTTACCATTATGTATATCTAAAATTACCAATAAAGTTAATTAAAAATTTAAAATAATAGGGGCTGGGGAGACAGCTCAGGGGCACAAGTACTTGCCTGGCAAGTACAAGGTCCTGAGTTTGATCCCCGGTCCTGGGGGGATGGAACTCAGATTTTTTTTTTTTTGGCGGGACTGGGGTTCGAACTCATGTTTTTTTTTTTTTTAGATATTGAATTCACTACACAGCCCAGGCTAGCTTTCAATGCCCATTAATCCTCCTGCCTTAGCCTTCCAAATGCTGGAACTACAGGCATGAGCCACCATGCCCAGAAATAAAACCACATTTTTAAAAAATGTATTTAGTGTAGTGTCTACAGGGTCTCACTTACAGATTGAACTCTATTGATTCTCCTGGTTTCAGCCTTCTAAGAGTGGGATTACATGTGAGCATTGCTGTGCCCCATCTTGCCATCTCAGCTGCAGCCTGGGGGCAGGGCCAAGACAGCACAGGGGGATTGGACCCCAGTGCCTATATCTGCCTAAGCACGTGCTTTAAACTGCTGAGCTATCTGGCTGGCCCCTCATTTTTAAAAATAGCTCTTAGACTATGTGATCTCTGTGGAGTGGCAGATTAAGGAAAAGATTATTTGGCTATTTGTATTTGGTAATTTACACTGGAGATTCTGAATACTTTTTTGTTTTGTTTTCAGTACCAGGGATTGAACTCAGGACCTTCCACTTGTCAGGAAGGCACTTGTGCCATTGAGTCAAATCCCTGGCCCTCTGAACACTATTACTCACTTGTGTGCTACTATTAGTTCAAGTCACTCAAGAGATAAATGTTTATGCCTATTTTCTTTTTTGTATCAGGTACTGGAGGTTGAACCCAGAGCCTCTGCACTGACATACATATATACATATATACATATATACATATACATATACATATACATATATATATATATATATATATATATATATATATATATATATACACATATATATCTCCTGAGCCCTTTTTAAAAATTTATTTGTTTATTTATTTTATGCTATGACTGGCTCACCCTATGACTGGGGGTGAGGTTGGCACAGCATGTGGTGCCGGGGATTGAACTATGGTCCCTGCAGTTGCCTAAGCTTGCCTAAGCAGGTGCTTTAGACCACTGAGCTATCTTGTCAGCCCATATCCTGAGCCTTTTCATTATCTATTTTATTCATTCACTCATTCATTCATTCGAGACAGAGTCTTGCTATATATATAAAACTCAGGCTGGTCTTAAATTCATGGTGATACTATCATCTCAAACTCCTGAGTACTGGAATTATGGGTATGTATCACTGTGCCCCTTGAACCTTTTAATTTTTTTGAAGATTTATTCATTTATTTATTGTTTTTGTGGGCCTGGGGTTCGAACATGCACTTGCCAGGCATGCACTTGTACCATGGAGCTATCTCCCTGGCCCCTTGAGATTTGTTACAGAGTCTTGCTACACAGATTGGACTCATAGTGATCCTCCTGTCTGAGGCTCCCCAGCGCTGGGATTACAGGTGTGTACTACCATGCCTAGTTTCAGTGGTCAGCAAGGTACAGGGCTGCATGGTATGTAGTGCTGGAAATCGAACTTGGGTCCTTGTGCTTGCCACTCAAGTGCTTAGAATGCCAACCTATCTCCCAGACCAAACCTTTTTCTTTTCTGAGATAAAGTCTTAACACTTTGCCTAGGCTGGGATCCAACTTGTGATCCCCTTGTTTCAGCCTTTTAGAGGTCTAGAGAGATACGTGTGTGCCACTATCCCTGGCTTGTTTTGTTTATTTATAGCAGAGAAACTCTCACTATGTAGTCCAGGCTGGGCTCAAGCTTGTGATGCTACCTGTTAGTCTTCCAAGTAGTTAGAATTCCAGCTGTGTGCCTCAATGCCTGTTGCTTTTCTTTCTCAATTCTTAAAATAATCTTCATGTTAATAGACTATATTTATATAGTCTGGCACAAAATACTGCTTTAATAGTCGTCTGTTCCTACTGACCTCAATTTTTTTTAGAAAAAAAAAATTCTAGAAAAATTGCACATACAAAGTATAATTGCATAATCAGAAAAACTTGAGGACAATCAGTATAAAAGCAAGGAAAGATACATATTCAATACCCTACTTAATTATTCTGTATAACATAAATACACCTTTACTTTTGTTTTTGTTTTTGGAGACAGCATCTTACGCTGTAACTGAGGCAGGCCCTGAACTCACTATGTAGCCCAGGCTGGTCTTTGAGCTCATATAATCCTCCAGCCTCAGCCTTCCAAGTGCTAAGATTACACTGTGCACCACCAAGCCGGACTTCTCACATACATTTATATTTATAATACAAAGCACTTCTTTTTTTAACTTTTCATGACCTGCGAAGTACAAAGACCCCAGTTCGATCCCTGGTACCTCATGCTGTGCTGATCACTGAAACCTGGTGTGGTGTTACACTCCTATAATTCCAATGCTGGGAAGGCCGAGACAGAAGGATCACTATGAATCCAAGCTGCATAGTGAGACCCTGCACCAAATAAATAAGTAAATAAATAAAAGATTAAAAAATAATCTAGGGCCGGCGAGATGGTTCAGTGGACTAAAGCGCCTGCTTAGGAGGGCTCAGGCAACTGCGGGGACTGCAGTTCCATCCCCGGCACCACATGCTGCGCCAGCGCCACCACCAGGGCAGGCTGAGCCAGCCACAAAATGAATAAATAAAGAAACAAACACAATGAGCAAACAAACAAATAAATAAATAAAAAATAAATAAAAAAAAAAATCTAAAAAACTTTAGGGGTGAAAAACAGTGAAAGACTAAAACCTAGTGAAAGCTGTGATACAGACTGGAAGTTAGAATTCACAAAAATGTAACTAAAAAACCTTCATACATTTAAAAAGATGCTCAGTAGTCTCATAAAAAAAAGTTCAGTTGAAGCTGTACAGCAGGTGAGTACATCAGCAAGTATCTATAATCGCTTCATTGGGGAACTGGAAGCAGGAAGATTCAGAGTTTGAGGCCAGTCTAGGATACATAGTAAGTTTAAGGCAAGCCTGAGGTACACAGAAAGACCTTGCCTCCAAAAAACTAAAAAACAGAGGCCAGCCAGATAGCTCAGCAGATTAAAGTACCTGCTTGGCAGAAGCAGGAGCTGGAGGGTTTGATCCCTGGCCTGCTGGCCCCCATACTAGGGCACTTTGAGACATTGATTAAGACTGGGCGGGGTGGTGCATGTCTGTAATCCCAGCTTGCAAGGCTGAAAAACAAGAAGATCAACACGACTTTGATCTGTGTAGTGAGACCCTATAGACCTTGTACGAAATACACACAGACACACACACACACAAAACAAACAAACAAAAAACCTAAAAAACAAGGGCCAAGGAGATAGCTCAGTGGCTTAAGCACCTGCCTGGGAAGCTCCTTAGTTCGATTGCTGGTACAAAACAAAACAGGGCCTGCGAGATGGTTCAGCCGTCTAAAGCGCATGCTTAGGAAAGCTTAGGCAAACACAGGGACTTTGGTTCGATCTCCAGCACCACATGCTGTGCCAGCCCCACCCCCAGGGCAGGCTGAGCAGCCATTAAAAAAAAAAAAAAGCCCCTTAAAAAACAGTGGGGGGGGGGGGCAGGGAGTTAGCTCAGGGGCACAAGTGCCTGCCTGGCAAGTGCAAGGTCCTGAGTTCAATCCCCAGTTCCACAACAACAAAACAAAACGAAAAACCACCACCACCACCACCCTGCCCCCACTAGCGATGGTGACACATGATAATCCTAGCACTCAGGAGGCAGCAATCCAGGCTCCATAGTGAGTTCCAGGGCAGCCTAAACTATGCAGTGAGACTATGCCTTAAAAAAAGTCTTAAGAAATCACAAAACAAGGGCTGATCAAATAGCCCAGCGGATTAAAGCGCCTGCAAGCAAGGGCAAGGGGTTCAATCCCTGGGCCTGCCATGTAGGCCTTGCCCCTTGCCTCCCCTCTCCCCTGCACTGAGATGGCAATTAGGACTGGGTGTGGTGGCACAACTGCAATCCCAGGTCTTGCAGGCTGTAAACAGGTGGATCATGATGCGTCTGATCTAGTGGTGAGACCCTGAATACCCTGTAGAACCTTCCCTAAAAAAAAAAAAGAAAAAACACACACAAAACAACAAATACAAAACAAAATAACAGTGTTGAACACAGTTGTCTATAATCTCAGCACTCTGAGTGGCTGGGGCAGGAGGACCATAAGTTCAAGCTCAGCTTGGGTAATTTAACAAGATCTAGTCTTTGTTTTTCATTTATTTGTTTGTTTATTTTTTAACGGCTGCCTCAGCCTGCCCTGGTGGTGGGGCTGGCACAGCATGTGGTGCCGGGGATCCAACCACAGTCCCTGCAGATGCCTGAACTTTCTTTTCCTAAGCAGGTGCTTTAGACCCCTGAACCATCTCGCCCACCCAGCAAGATCTAGTCTTGAAACAAAAAATGGGCTGGGGATGTAGCTCTTTTGTGAAGGTCCCAATACCATAAATGAATGAAAACAAAAACACCCTCCCTAGACATGTTATTTCTCACATATCAGAACAGTAAATATTTGACAACATGATTAAATACATTTCAAGGACTCCAAAAGGAACCTTTCAGCCCTCATGGAACCAGAATTTAGCAATACTTATACTTTATATAGATGTTCCTTGATTTATGGAGTTGCATTCCAGTTAAGCCCAACTAAGCTGAAGATACTATAAATCAAGCATTCACTTAAGTAGTAGTATCACATGCCTGTAATTCTAGCTATTCAGGAGGCTGAGGCAGAATGATCATAAATTTGAGGACATCCTGTACAGTTGAGAGATCTTGTCTCAAAATGAAATGAAGAGCTGAGTGTGGTGGTGTAAATCTGAAATCCCAGCACCTGGAAGACTCAGGACTGCAATGAGTTCAAGGCCAGCCTGAAATATATAATGAGACCCTGTCTCAAGAAAAAGTTGAAGCGATAGCTCATCACTCTCTGCGTTCAACCCCAGCACTGCTTTTTTTTTTTTGGTGGGACTGGGGTTCAGGTTCAAACTCAAAACCTTGCACTTGGAGGCAGGCACTTTGTAGCACTGTATTTTTTTTTTTAAAAAGAGGATTAAAATTAAAAAAAAAAAAACAACAAAACATTTAGCACACCCAAACACAGGGTAGAGTATTAGTTGTTTGTTTACCCTTGTGATACTGTGGCTATCTGTGAATCACAAGAATATGAGTGACACATGGCATACTGGGAAAAGATCAAACTCTAAAATATAAATATGGCTTTATTTACTTATTTATGCGAGACCGGGGTTTGAACTCACGACCTTGCACTTGCCAGGCAGGCACTTGTGTCACGGAGCTATTTCCCCAGCCCCATAAATATGGTCTCAAATGAGGCTTTTGCACCATTATAAAGTTGAAATATGTCAAACTATCACAAATTGGGGACTGCTTGTATACCAAAAATGCGTATATATTAAATAAGTAAACTATTTGATGTGAGAATTATATCTCAAGAAAACTACAAAAAACATAGGAACCATGACTTTAGGAAAGGGAAAAGAAGAATCACTCATTTACTATCACTGTCTCCAGGGTGCCGAGCATTTTACGTATTACAGCTGAGTAGTAGTCGTGAGAAACTAGAATGCCCATTTTAAGAATAAAACTATTCAGTTTGGGCCATAAAAAATTCTTGAGATGGATAGTATTAACAGTTGTACAACAATGTAATATGTTCTTTGCTCTTGTAGAATGAACCCAGGGTTTCACACATTCTAGGCATGTGCTTTACCACTGAGCTACACTGTCATTCATTCAGTAGTATATATTTTTTTAAGAGAGTAGATTTATTGGGGGAAGGAAAGCTCCTGTCTGAAAGAGGAACAGGAGTAAGGGCCTAAGCGGGTTGTCCTCCTCAGTAGTATATATTACTGAATGAAACATGTAGTAAAATTTATTTTCTTTGATATGTCTTGCTATGCAATTCAGGATGGCCTTAAGTTTGCTAGTTCTGACATGGAAAAGGCTTACTTGTTTTTTTTTTTTTTTGGGGGGGGGGGAGTGTTGGTTATTTGGACTAAAACTCACAATCTTGTGTTTACCAGGCAGGCACTGTGCCACTAAATTATTATTTTTTTTTTTAAATTTTTATTTATTTATTTGCTTGTTGTGTTTGTTTGTTTATTTATCCATTTTGTGGCTGGGTCAGCCTGCCCTGGTGGTGGCGCTGGCGCAGCATGTGGTGCCGGGGATCAAACTGCAGTCCCCGCAGTCGCCTGAGCCCTCCTAAGCAGGCACTTTAGACCACTGAACCATCTCGCCGGCCCCTGTGCCACTAAATTATATCCCTGACCCCTGATCTACAAAAGGTTCCATCAACTACCAAATAACACAAGTTTCCCAAGTTCGATTCCTGGTATCTCCCTGCCCCCCAAATAAAAGACACAGGTTGGCAAATGAAACTACATTATAGGAGGCTGGCCACATAGCTCAGTGAACTAAAACACCTGCTAAGGCAGAGCCATAAGCCGTGCTGGGCCGACAGTGATTAAGACTAGGTGTGATGGCGTGCACCTATAATCCCAGGACTTGGGAGGCTGGGAACAGGAGGATTACCATGAGTCCGATCTGAGTACTGACACACTATAGATCCTGTACTAAATACATTAAAAAAAAAAGTAATGAAACTAGGTTACAGGAGCCTTTGAAGGGACATTTTCCAAAGGATAGGAGGGATGGTTTCTTTTTAGTTTAAAAAGGTTTCTAGGGGCTGGGGAGATAGCTCCATGGCACAGATGCCTGGCTGGCAAGTGTAAGGTCATGAGTTCAAACCCCAGTCCTGAAAAAAAAAGGTTTCTAGCATTTTTTTTTTTTGGCAGGGGGTTGGACCAGGAATCAAATTTAGGACCTTATACTTGCCAGGTACGCACTGCACCTGAGCTATATCCCTGGCCCTAGTCTCTCAAAAGAGAATCTATCTACTTTTCTTTTTAGTTGTTTGGAGTCATGCTCTAGTCATGTAGTTTAGGCTGGCCTTGAACTCACTATGAAGCCTAAACTGGCCTCAAGCTCAGCAACCATTCTGGCTCAGCCTCCTGCATGCTGGATTATAGGTGTGTGCTACCATGACAGGCTTTTTTATACCCACTCTCTCTTTTTTTTTTTTTTTTAAGTTTTTTTAAAACTTTATTTATTTATATTATGGCTGGCTCAGCCTGCCCTGGGGATGGGGCTGGCACAGCATGTGGTGCCAGGAATTGAACTGCGGTCCCTGCGGTTGCCTAAGCTTGCCTCAGCAGGCGCTTTAAACTGCTTAGCTATCTCGCCAGCCCACCCCACTCTCTTGTGTACAATTAATTCATCTCCTGTATTGAAGACTGAACCCAGAGCCTTGTACATGCTGAGCTACATCTTGTTACATTGTCAGCATCCTGGGTAGCTGGGATAACAGGTGTATGTCACCACAGTCTGCTTGTGGTTTTAACTTAATTCAATTTTGATGAATCAGTCTTTCCAGAAAGACTGCTAAAGCACAGAGGACTTTTTGGTTTTTTTGGAGACAGTGTTGCTATGTAGTTGAGGCAGGCTTTGAACTTATGGTGCTCCTCCTGTATGAGCCAATGAAAAATTAAGAACACCATTAGTGTCATTTTAGTTACACGGACAATGCCATTTTTGTGTGTGGCAGTGAAAAGTGAACCTTCCTATAGGCTAGGCAAATAGTCTGTTAATGAGCTATATCCCTAAAACCATTTTCAAGACAGGGCCTCACTGATTTGTCCAGGGTATCAATGAACTCTTGATCCTTTGTGTAAGGCTGCTGAATACTGAATTATGTATCATCACAGTTTCATTTTCCTTTTTTTTTTATTTTTGCGGGACTGGGTTTTAAACTCATGACCTTACATTTGCCAGGCAAGCACTTGTGCCTCGGAGCTATCTCCCCAGCCCCACATTTTCCTTTTTTTTAAAACAGGCAGAAGGAGATTTATTAGGTATAATTTCTTTAACGTGCTTATTAGAACATATGCAGCTAGGTGTGGTGGTGCACAGCTGTAATCCCAGTACTCAAGAGAGGCTGACACAGGAAGATCACTGTTTGAAGTTAGGCTGGGCTACATTTTGCACTCAAGGCCAGCCTGCACTACAAAGTGAGACTCTGTCTGAAGAAACCAAAAAAATATATATACAATTCATATTGACTAGCTTTGGTTCCTGTATCCCCTCCTATGACTATCTCAACTGAGTCATTTTTTAAAATTTATTAATAAATAGTCAATGCATTCTCAGCACATGTGCCCAGTAATACTTGTGAGGTACAAATGGATTTCAACAATTTATACAAAAAAGTAGGTTATGTTCAATTACTGCAATTTTAAGCTACTGTCTACCAGAATAAAAAGGTTACAGAAAAGTACCACAGCAATAGTGCCTTATGAAAGGAGGAAAAAGAACTTTTAAAAAATCGATAGGGTTGGGGAGATAGCTCGGTGGTCTAAGTGCCTGCCTGGCAAGTGCAAGGACCCAGGTTCTATCCCTGGGCCCAGGAAGCCTGGACTGCCATGCTGGCCACTGAAACAAGGCATGATGGTGCATGCCTATGATCCCAGCACTGGGGAGGTTGAAAACAGGAGGATCACTGTGAGTCTGAGCTGCATGGTGAGACCCTGTAACAAACAAACAATCAAACAAACAAATAAATATTTTTGAAAGATTAAAAAATTGGTTAAAATCAGATCAGGGATTGAAAAGGGAAATTAAGCACACTGGAAATGAAAAACATTTTTCTGCAAAACAAATGGAAAACTATGTCTTGATCAGGTTGTTTTGTGCTATTTTGTACTGCCCATATGGTTCAAAATTGTATCCTTGCCAGGCATGATATCACACTAATAACATGGTACGGTGAGGCAGACGAGTTAGGAGTCTGAGGCCATCTAAGAATACAGAATGAATTCAAGGACAGCCTGGACTGTATAGTAAGACCCTGTCTCAAAAACAAAAATTGTGCTCTTAGATAAAAGAATGCCAGGTGCTTACTCTGAATTTTTGAAAATCCAAGATTTCTAAATGATATATCACCTACTAAAGGAAAAAACCCCACAACTAATTCTGTAGACAGGTTTAAGTTTAAAAAGTAGGTATTTAGCCTCCTCAGCACTGAACTGATTAAGGACCCCATCCCCTTTATATTTCTCCTGCCCAGCTTAATGGTCTAAAATCTAAGTGCAGCTCTAAAATGACAGGGAAACAACTATATAATTCATGTACTCAAAGCCACATACGATTATTCGCAGCTTCACATCACGGCTTTTCAAGTTCCTTACTTTGTTATCTCAAAAGCAGTATCTTTTGCTCTTGCAAAGTTGCTTGAATTTCACATACTAAGAATAAAGATCTTAGCCTTTTTTTTTTTTTTTTTTTAAAGACAAGTCCTGTATGCTGAGAGTACATTAACTATTCAGTAGTAAGAAAATGGCCCAAGAATGGTTGTAGGAGGGAAAAGAGGAAACAAAGCTAATCAGATGTGAATTATATATGTTCATTTTTGATGTTGAAACAGGGTATTGCTATATAGTTCAGGCTGGTCTCAAACTTGAGCACAATCCTCCTGCTTCAGCCTCCTAAGAGCTAAGACTACAAGCAGGCACCACCATGCCTGGCCCATTTGTCAGAAATTTATACTGAATTAAAAACTGTAAACAGGGTATGGTGACATATGCTGGTAATCCCAGCACTCAGGAGGCTGAGGCAGGAGGATCATTGTGAGTTTGACAATATCCAGGGCTACAAGCTGGGTTGAAGACATCCTGAACTACATAGTAAAATCCTGTCTCAAAGATTGGGCCAGCCAAATAACTCAGCACATTAAAGTGCCTGCAAGCAGGTGCAGGGGCCCAGGGTTCAATCCCTGGACCTGCCATGCTGGCCCTGCCCCTGAGGTGCACTGAGACTGCAATTGAGACCAGACATGGTGGTGCATGCCTATAATCCCAGCTCTTGGGAGCCTGTAAATGGGTGGACATTCTGATCTAGTAGGGAGACCCGGAACGCCCTGTAGACCATTCCCTAAAACAGAAAGAAAAAAAGAAAGAAAGAAAGAAAGAAAGAAAGAAAGAAAGAAAGAAAGAAAGAAAGAAAGAAAGAAAGAAAGAAAGAAAGATAGATGAACACATCCTATGCATTTTATAGGCTTCTTAACACAATCATCTTTGCATGATCTACAAGTTAGCCCTGAACACGTTTTATGATACTTTTTTTTTTTTTTTTTCTGAGATAGGGTCTCACTATGTAGGTCAGCTGGCCTTGAATTCACTTGTGATCCTCCTACCTCAACTTTCTGAGTGCTGGGATTACAGGCACGTGTCACCACTCCTGCCAACAGAGTTTTAATGTTTCTCCCCACTTTTAAAAGACAGAGTCTCGGGCTGGGGAGATAGCTCAGTAGAGTAAGTGCCTGCCTGGCAAGCGCAATGGCCTGAGCTTGATCCCCAGTTCCACTAAATAAATAAATAAATAAATAAATAAATAAATAAATAAATAAATAAATAAATAAAAGACAGGGTCTCATCACGTGTTTCAGATTAGCCTTGAGTTCACTGTAGCCCAAGCTGGCCTTAAGTTTGTGGTGATCATCATTATTATTATTTTTTTTTCTTTCTGGTACCAGAGATTGAACTCAGGACCCTGCGCTTGCCAGGGCAGGTGCTTATTCTACTGAACTATCTCCCCGGCCCTGTGGTGATCATTCTTGCTCAGCCTCCTCAGTGCTGATATTCTAGGTATGCACCATCATGAGTAAGTTTTAACATTTTCTTTTTTAAATGAATTTATTACAAGGTCTACAGGGCCTCACTACACAGACTGGACTCCTAGTGATCCTCCTGTTTTCAGCCTCCCAAGCACTGTGATTGCAGGTGCACATTAACACACAGTCTCAATCACTGTCTCACTGGGTCCCAGGGGGCTGGGCTGGCACAGCATGTGGGGATCAAATCCTGGTCCCTTGGTCCCTGTGATTGCCTAAACAGGAGCTTTAATGATAGTTTCATCAAGTATGCTGTTAGCACAGGTCTTAATGAACATACAGGTCAGGCAGATGAATTTTGTGGTATAACTGATGCATTTGATATATTACCACTGGCAGTTTTTTTTTTTTAATGTATTTGGTACAGGATCTCACTATGCAGCTCAGACCCATAGTGATCCTCCTGTTTTTAGTATCCCCAATGCATGGGAGCACACCACCACTCCTAGTCTAGAATTTTTTTTTTTGTTTTTTTTTTCCTGTCTTTCTGAGACAGGGTCTTGTTATGCAGTTCAGATTAGCCTTCAACTCACTTTATACACCAGGCTACCTTGAATTTGCAGCAATCCTAATGCCTCAGTCTACCAAGTGCTGGCATATATATGGCTATAAAGCTGTGTGCTACCACACCTGACTCCTGGTAGGTTTGATTTGGACCAGGTGATGGATTTCTCTGGCAACTCTGAACATTGAAGAATTTGCACAGATATAGGTTCATGACTTTACCACTTGTTAGCAATTACAGGTCACTGAGTGGTCAACTGTGACACTGGTACGTGCTAAAATATTATTAGAATACTAATCTCAATTGGGAGGCTGAGGCAGGAGGATCAGTGCGAGCTCAACACTAGCCTGAGCTATAAAAGTGAGCTCAATGCCAGCCTGAACTGCATAGCGAGATCCTGTCTCAAAAAGATAAAGCAACAACAAAAACAAAATTAACCTTTGTGACAAAAAAGTAGAATTACAGGTTTGACAGGGTCTATGTTTGTCTAAGGTCTGCTTATTCTTGGTGACATACACAATCTCAGAGTTGAGTATCAGATGTTAAAGATATAAGAGAGTGATTACATGGCTGGGCTTGTGTAGGGAGATAAGAAACCTGAGAAGTTAGAGGCATCGAAAGAACATGGTCTAGCAGTCTGAATTATAGACACCAGTGAAGCTTATGTCACAGCTGTTGTAAGAACTTGGGTTTATTTTGGATATGGTCATATGTTATAAGTATTGAGCTTCAGTGTGGCATGCAAAGCAGGAAGCCACCTTTTAGAATATTTGGGTAGTGTTTTTGTAATGGTGTTTTTGGTGCCTGTTAAACAGTAGAAACAGACTGTAGAAGTGGATGTTACAGGTATAGATGTGATATTCAGTATAGAGACAGAAGATGTAGGAGCTGTGCAAGGTATAATACTGATTTGTCTTTTCCATTTTCTGTGCAGGGACAGAAGATGTGGGTATAGGCATTTTGATATGACTAGCATCAAATAATTTCTTTGGCCTGAGATCAGATCTGGGGTGTTAATGGACTAGATGGAATAGTGGTTGGGGCAACTGCCAGATAAACTACTGGTTTGATGGGTTGGTATATATGCACAAAAGTACAGTATCCAATCTTGGCAGTATGTAATCTCTGTCACAGAGTCTGCCTATTTGAGAAAATATTATTTGGAACAAAAGATTGACATCACTGGAATGTGTGTC
>PVKN010024535.1:0-14417 GCA_004027915.1 Capromys pilorides
ATTTATACAAGTATTTCTTCTTGATTTTCAACCTAAACCAAATAGAAATAATATTAAAAGGGAGGCTGTACATTTTGATCTACTGTACTTGTCAGGAGTTAGACTGTTGGGTCACAGCCCAGTATCTACCAGTAGGAGGCATTATCTGAACACTGTTGGGAAATGTGCATTCCTAGGGAATGACATTGTTTTTTTATCTGGCTGAATTCAGCCTGAGACTTGAGGACATTGCTTCTAATGAACAAAGAGCCCCACCCTCATCCACAGCGACAGCCATAGCCACAGCTGCAGTGTCAAAGGCAAAGGCAAAGCATTTTCTCTCTGTGCGTCTCCACCATGGATGCTTTTCAGCCCATCGTAAAATTCTTTCTTAACCAGAAAACTGCTATTGGCTATAGCTTTATGGCTTTGTTGACTTTAGGAAGTGAGCGTCTCTTCTCACTTGTGGCTTTTAAGTGTCCCTGCAGCAGTGAGAATGTGGCTTATGGGCTGGTATTCCTTTTTGCACCTGCCTGGGTGTTACTGATCCTAGGATTCTTTCTGAACAACCAGGCTTGGAAGCTCTTCACAGGCTGCTGTGTAAATCCCAGGAAAATCTTCCCCAAGCACCACGGTGGCCATCTCTTCTATGTCCTTGGCCAGATCACATTGAGCTCACTGGTGGCACCAGTGATGTGGCTTTCTGTGACTTTGCTTAATGGAACTTTTTATGAGTGTGCCATGAGTGGGACGAAAAGTTCAAGAATCCTGGATTTGATCTGCAAGGGCAAGCCCAAAGAGTGCTGGGAGGAACTTCATAAAGTATCTTGTGGCAAAACTAGCATGCTACCCACGGAGAATGAAGAAGTAAGACTGTCGCTACAAGCCCAGTCTCAGGTAAGAGCAAACTTGCCTCTTTCCCCCAGCCCAAGCTTGAAGTTTTCTGCCTGTCTTACTTTGAACCAGGAGGGGGTCTGAGTATGCCAGGATATTTTGAAACTAAGTAGAAATAAGAACATGATGTTCCGGTAGCATCAAGACAATCTCTGGAAAAGCTTTCTGGATGCTGGCTGGCTCAGTAAAATTGCTGATTGGATTATATCTTTTCCATTTCCAAAAAGAAAATATCCTCTGGGTTATGTATATGTAAATACTTAGGTACTTTAATTCTGTCTCTCTGGATTGTCTTACAAATAATGCATAACATCATCAAATCATAAACTGAGTGTTAATGGCTGACTGATTAAAAATTACTGCCTTCTATCTATTATTCATTTTTAAACTGGTTCCTCAGAGAAACACAAACATGCACCTATTAAAATATAGCTGAAACAAATTAATACTTTTAAAAGTTGCATACAATATAGTTAGTGTAGCAATTCTCTTGAATGTTTTCCAGACACTGCTGTTTCTATGTGCAAATACTATCAAGATTGAGAAGAATTTCCCATACAAACTATGACTTAATAGTCTTTAAATAGCCATCAGGGAAAGGTGGCCATATTCTCTAGGAAGATTAGATCTTTTATGCTCTGTGCTGTTGAACTAAAGAAGTGCTTACATTACTTTAGACTCTCAAAATTCAGACTGTTTTATTTTGTGTGAGGAAATCATTGTCTCATCCAATTGCTGTAAGGAAGTAGCTTGTCAACTCTCCAGATACCGGAACATAAAATCAGATAAATTGCCTTGCCCTGGATTTAAGAAAAGACAGACCCCTATCTGCATTCCTCAAATCAAAATAAGCAGTACCAGATATAAACAGATTTGCATTTGTCTGTAATAGTATTTGCTTCTAAATAAATGCACCAGGGGGCTGGGGAGATGGCTCAGCGGTCTAAAGCGCCTGCTTAGGCAAGCTTAGGCAGCCACAGGGACTGCTGTTTGATACTTGGCACCACATGCTGAGCCAGCCCCATGCCCAGGGCAGGCTGAGCCAGCCAGAACACAAATAAATAAATAAATGAGATTTTAAAAAAATAAACTTTAAATAAGTGCACCAAAGTAGTATAATTTTACCTTTCAATGAGGACTTGGAGGGGCTGAGGAGACACAAGTGCCTGCTTGGCAAGTGTGAGGTAGTGAGTTTGAACCCGGTCCCAAAAAAAAAAAAAAAAAGACTTGGATTTAAATCCAGCAAAGTCTGTTCTTAAAATCATATGTTCCAAAGCCATTGGCAGTGAAATTGTACTATTTTCATTAACAGATAGGTCAAAATATGTCTCTAAACAAAATCTTTTTTTCAACGGGCAAAGCACACCTTAGATAAAACAGGTCAGGCTTCCTTTTGTTGAAGGAAGGTGTTAATTACAAATATTATGACAGAATGAATGATTTATTGTCCTGAGGCATAAAGCTCCATTCATGCAGTGCCACATTTGAACATTTACAACTGTGTAAGCTTTTCTTCTCTAAACACAGACACAAGACTTTAAATCATACACATTCTGTCATAGTGTAGACTAGGCACAATCACCTGTTGACTTTTTGGCAGAACGAGAAAGACCTGGGGCTGATTCCTATGGCAGGAGGCCTGAAAGGTGTGGATGAAATGAGTTGTAACAACAGCAGGTGCTGATCATGACGCTCAGATAGGAAGGAAACAACATAGTCCTGGCCAATAACTGGGTACATGAGTGGGAATAGGAAAAGTACATTCATCTATGGGTGTGGTGGAACAACAGGAAATCCAGTTGGATGAATCTTTACTCTTAAGGATGTTGGAATGGAGTAGTGGAAAGAGCTCAGCCTTGGTGATGAACTTGGGATAGTGTGGTACAGTACAAGAACTGTATGTCTCCGGTCTGTTGAAGACTTAGAGACTATGGACATAAATGGGCATAAGACATACAGTAGATGTTTCAAGTTGATGAGAAAATTGTCAGGGTTTAAGTAAGGAGACTGATATAAAACAGGATATGAATGAGCATTCTACTGAGGGTGGTAGTAGGGTGATAGTCAATGGTCAGGACTCAGGACGCCTGAGTGATTGACGCTAAGATCATGGAGAAGTGGAAAGGTATCAGAAGTTGATCAAATAGCTTACAATTCAGCTAAAATCAGCTCAAATACTGAGAAAAGATGGGTGAGAAGAGGACCAGTTGTAGAGATCAAGGAAGGTTGATGATGGGAGAGAAAAGAAGATTTGAGGTAGACAACTACAAGTCCATGAATGATTTAAGCTAAAGATGAGAACTTTCACATGATAGTAGATGTTCCTAACTCACAAATTACAGGTTCAGAAGATTATGAATTCAGTAATGCTTTGACATAAATGCACATACATTTGAAAAATAGAAGTAGGTAATAGTATCTCACTTCACTGAATCAACTTGTGTGTCAGCATTATTCCACTAGATTTCCCCAAATACTCTCTGAGATGGGGCACTCCCATTTTACATCTGAGAAACAGAGACATAGTAAGGGGAAAGGAAGGCTTATAGCTGAATAATGACCATTCAGGGCAGGCAGTCACGCAGTCTGAGGCCCTTCACTACTACCCCATGTCTGAAACAGAGTTTTGGAGCCACTGATCTGGAGCACATTTGCAGTTCTGTTATGGTCCAAATAGATTCATTTGCAATTTATTGTATCTACTCTCAAATGAGCCCATCTGTTAAAGAATACTAAGGTCATTCAACATTTTCAAAGAGATCTTTTAATTGGGCAAATGCAAAATTAACTCCATTAATAAAAAAAAAAACCTTCAAACCACAAAAATATTTAGAAATATGTTGAGCTGCACAGCCTTATATTTATTTTTATTTTTATTTTATTGTATTTGGTACGGGGTCTCACTGTGCAGCACAGACTCCTAGTGATGCTCCTGTTTTCAGTCTCCCCAGAGCTGGGATTACAGGTGTGCACCACATGCCTGGGTTCAGTCCTTGACTCAGGGCACCCCAGGGACAGGCTGACTCTGCTGGACTGGGGATGAATCCTGCTCCCTGAGCTTGCCAAAGCAGGTTCCTACTTTCTGAAATTAACAACAAAACAACAAGCATAAGTTTTTAGCTTCCTTTTGTTTCATAATATCAAAAGGTTATCATCTGGCAATAATTCACTTCTATTATATTTGATTTGGTTGTGCTTCTTTTCCTAACTTAAATGTTAATAAGTTTGCCTTGGAGTTTATCTCATATTACAAATTTATTTAGCAATTTTCTGGGGCAATATAGTTGAAAGTGATTAATTTGGAAGGTTTTTATTTATACCGTTTCATGTCATTTCACTCAAAGCCATTTATACAACCAAAAAAATTAAATTAAATTAAAAAGTCCATTTATGTCAAGAAAAGAGTTTTTGAATCACTAAAACCTCTTTGAGGTTTGGTGTGATTCTTTTTCTTAGCATTTAGATAGGCTTTAAATTCTGATAGCTTTAGCTTCCTGTTGTATTGTGCTTATCTCTCTTTACCATGAATAGTGAGTAGGAAATGACCTTTGTCCCAGAGAGTGCTACTATGTAAACAATGCCACAGGGCAAAATTGGGTCACTAGCCTTAAGTGCTTTTGTAATGCCTAAGAATATGTGACTAACTAGTCAAGTGTGCTCAGGTGACCACAATTACTCCTGCACAGAATTCTTTTCTCTAAAAGATTAAAAAAGAAAAAAGAAAAGTTTATAGTTTTTACTCTTTTCCATTTGCTGGCCTTCTACTTATTTATTTATTTTTTTATTGGTGACACAGCAACAATACTGGGTAAAAGAACAAATATTAGATAAACTTTATTTTGAGTGATAAAAAAGTTTACGAAGTACCATAAATGATTTCAAGTGAGGTATTATAAAGATTGTGGTATTGATGTAGCTAAACATTTCCTAATAATACTACCTGGGGTCCCTGAGATGTGATTTTCCTTTCATATGTCCTCAATATTTTTTTCTTCCTAAGATTCTAGGATGGATCCTGATTTGTTCAGCATCCTTCTTCTCTCTGCTCACCACTTGCTATGCACGCTGCCGGTCTAAAGTTAGCTATCTGCAGCTCAGTTTTTGGAAGACATATGCACAAAAGGAACAGGAGCATTTGGAAAATACATTTGTGGACTATGCCAACATACTGAGTGAGAGGAACCTGAAGTGCTTTTTTGAAAACAAGAGGCCAGATGTCTTTCCCTTGCCTACCTTTGCTGCCTGGGAGGCTGCTTCAGAGCTACATTGTTTCCACCCAAGCCAGCAACATTATAGCACCCTCCACAAGGTGGTGGACCATGGCCTGGAGCCCTGTTCCCCGGATGCTGAGACCACAATGATCCTTGTGGGTACTGCCCAGGATTTGTAGTGCCTGCGATGTCACTGACTCATGGTGCTGGGCAGTGCATCCATTCTGACAGCCTCCTGCTGAGTCCATAGCAATGTTGCATCTCTGTATTTTCTCAAAGTTAGAAGATTTTTGCTAAAGTATGAGAAAAAGGGAAATATCATTGAAGTTCTCCAGTGCAGTAAATGTCAGGATGTGATCAAATTGATGTGAATGATGATCTTGGCTGGATGGAGGACTGGGCTCAGGAGGTGCAAAACACTGATCCAAGTTCTAAGACTTTATGATTCAGCAAATAGCTTTATGCAAGAGGTTCCCCACTCTTTGTAAATATGAGTCATGGTGTCTGGGGCTGAAGCAGTGCCTTCCGAGGGAGCCAGAAACTCTGTCTGTGGACTGTTGGATGCAGTGGCATCTGAGGCACTGTCACTAGGAGTTCTTGTTGTGCAATACAGCCTAATGTGACCTGTGCCTTTTACAGTACAAGAATTTCTCCCATTTGAAATGGTTTCTTTTAGAATCAAAATATCCAGTTTCCCAAAAATGGCCAATTACAAGAGCAACATGTGTGAAATCCAGAGTTTTCTACATGTTTCCACTGAATGCTGAAAGTATGTCCCTGGTGTGGGTCCTGCGCACTTTTGCCTACACAGACCAGTTTCCGCACACATACATGACTATACTGATATAAATACACATATGCAAACACTACTGTCTTCTGAATTTAAAATTAAAAGTATTATTATGGGCTTTCATGTGGCATGATGCCTAGTATTGCAGTACTAGCACATTTCAGTCAGTTTGGGTTATTATAGCACAGTGTCACAGGCTGGGTGGCTCATAAACAAGCCAGTCACATCTCTCGCAGATCTAGAGTTTGGGAATTCTGAGATCAGAATGCTGCATGTTCATGTTATAAAAGAACCATCTTCTACTTTGCGGATTGCTAAAGTCTTGCTGAATCCACTCAAGGTGGAAGCAACAAATAGGCTCCCCTGGACACCTTTTTAGAAGGGCACCAATCCCATGTCTGAAGGCTCTGCCCTCATGATATAATTACCACTCAAGACAGGACCTTCTAATAGCCTTGGGTAAGCCCCCCTGAATTTCAGCACATGAGTGTTGGGATAGAAGGGTACAAATATTAAGACTGAAGTAGGGTAAACTGTTCTGACTTAAGGTCTGGGAACATTGATTAAAATATTACTTATATTGGGGCCGGCGAGATGGTTCAGTGGTCTAAAGCGCCTGCTTAGGAAAGCTCAGTCAACTGCAGGGACTGCGGTTTGATCCCCGGCACCACATGCTGCGCCAGCCCCCACCACCAGGGCAGGCTGAGCCAGTCACAAAATAAATAAAATAAAGAAACAAACAAACACAACAAGCAAACAAATAAATAAATAAAATTTAAAAAAAAACATTACTTATATTAAATTACTTTGCAAACCGGGCATGGTGGCGCACTCCTGTAATCCCAGCGCTTGGGAGGCTGAGGCAAGAGGATTGGTGTGAGTTCAAGACTAGCCTGGGATACAAAAGTGAGCTCAAGGCCAGCCTGAACTGCATAGCAAGACCCTGTCTCAAAAAGATAAAAAAAAAATTACTTTGCAGTTTTGCATTTATCAGAAATGATGCCAAATTTGCATCCTGCTTATGTGTATGTGTGTGTACGTATGTGTGTGTGTGTAGGTGTGTGTGTGTGTGTGTATGTGCATTTTTACACACAAATTCTCCTTGCGTATCTGAGTGGAACTGCGCTCCCATCTTGCATCACTGGGAGGTAGATAAGGACTCCTTATTACCTATAGATATCACCTCCTTGTTACCATAACCCATGATGACAAACTGAGGTTATACAGAGTGTACCTAAAATTCTGTGTCTTATAAGAAGAAATAAATATTGTGTCTTCATGTTCATTTCTGTCAGAACTTCTATTAACCTTGAAATTTCCACAATATGTCTTTTCATATAGTAATGAGATGAAAGGTAGCCTCAGGATGGGAACTGGCTACAAGAGGAATTGTCATGTGATTACAAGGTTGAAGTTTTCAGCCTTATCCTCAGATCTCCAGGGAACAGAGAAGGGCCGACCATTGAGTTGGTCACCACAGTGAATAAGGTAATCAATCATGCCAAAATAATGAAACTTCCACAAAAACTCGCCAAAGGTCAGGGTTCTGGACGCTAACAAATGGAGGGTGGTATCTGCAGAGGAGGCACAGACATCTCTCTCTCTTTTGCCCACACTTGTCTTTGAGCCTTGCTGCCATTTGGCTGTACCTGGGTTGTGCCTATTATATGAAACAAGTAATAGTAAGCCAAGCACTTTCCTGAGAGCTGAGAGCCACCATAGCATATAATTCAGCCTGAGAAAAGACTTGTGAGAAACTGATTTGGAGTGAAGAAGGGAGGGAGACAGGGAGAGAGACAGAGAGACAGATGATTAGGTATGAGAGGATGCAGAAAAGACACAATAAAGAGAGAAAATGCACTAGAGACACATGCTTCTCTTTAAGCCTTCCTGGGTTGGAGCTCCTCTTCCTTTGAGTCTGCTGAGCTGGAAGAAAGCAGGTGGAAATCAGCCTCTGTCTGTACATCTCTTGGGCTGGGTGAAAGATTAAAGCAGCAGTTCTACGAAGGTAGTTTAGTTGCAGTAAGGTGACAGTTAAGGAGTTAACTCTAGGCACCCTAAACCCCAGAGGCTTCCTATAGTTAGAAAGCTCACACTCATAACAATCACTGCCTCATTCAAGAATATTCATGCTGACTAAAAAGAAGTTAGCAGCCCTGGCAATTATGAACTGTAGCTTAGTAAGCAGCAGAGGAACTCATCCTTCTACTCTGGTAAGGAGTCACCCCAGGATGAGTCTGGTACTTTTCCTGACTCCTGGTCTTTATTCCTTTAGAACACAGCTTTAACTCAGGAGGAAAATAGATCCAAGAAATCATATCTGTCACAGAGATAACTTTGCAGGGAATGGGTGGAGACAGGATGGGCAAATTGGTATCTACCCTTGAGTGTCCAGAGGGAACAGGTAGTCCGAGGTATGAAAGTAAGCTGATTTCAGCAGGAGGGATTTCAGAAGAGTGGACAGTTGTCTTAGGTTGGGCAAACAGTGTTAAATACTCGAAGCTGTGCATAAGTGATTTATTAATAAACAATGTGCTCTGGAGAAACCTGGTAGCAGAACAGACACAGGCAAGAGTGCGGTTTCAAGTGAAGTCCCAGTCTGATGGGGGGATTAAGGGTCATTGACCTTTCCCTGGGGGCTCTAGAATGCTAACTGGGGCTTCTTCTCAAAGAGGTCTCTGGTGCTACTGCTGAAGCTCTGAGTCATTCCTGGGTAGCAGTGGTCCAGGAAGTGACCGTCCATAGAGGCTTGCACCACAATGGATGATGAACGTCCTGAAATTAGATAACTGGAGAGAAAATTGGAAGGGTCCCACTAATATATGCTATGCCAGTGTCTAGAATTGAAGCATACAGTGACAACCTGGGCTGTGACCAATCTAAGCCCAGGCTGATTTGCTTTTTAAACCTCTAATTTTCTTTAAAATAAAGGACAATGAATTTGGGTGCTCTGTTTTCATCTACAACTGTTGTACTGTTACATTAAAGAAAAAGGGTGGAAAATGCTCTTGGAAATAACTTGATGCTTTTGCATACAAGGAATATAGACAAGGGAAAAAATCCAATGACATGTAACATCTGTCTTGTGAAAATTATCCTATGAATAAATTATGTATAAATGTACAAGATTTTTTTTTTCCGTGAAGTTCCTACTTGCTTGCTCAGACTGTATGGGTAAACGGTAGGTTATCAACACACTCAGCTTATTCATATCCAATAGGAAAAGGGAAAGAAAAATTATTTACCAAATAATATAAAAATAAAAATTGGTAGACAAATCATTATAATTCTATGCATTAATGCCTTAATGTATTGATGTGTATATATGTGTGCGTACATACAAAACGATTGAAAAATATATATGGGTTTTCTACTTGAGACCTTGGAAACATCACTGAGATATGTACATTTAACAGGAAAACAGTGAAGTCACTGATACAGTACCATAGTTCAGATTTGCTATAAAAATTGGTTGAGATTCTAAAGTCTCCAGGAAACTCATCTCTTTTCTCTTCTTAGTTGACAATATAACTACTAATTTGAGATAAATCACCTTATCAAAGATAAGGGAATAAGGTTTATTTCCATTCATAGTATTGAAAGTTGTAGCCCATGGTCACTGGGCACATTGTTCTGGGCTTGTGGCAAGGCCATACCGCATGGTGGAGGCCAAGGGAAAAAAAAAAAAACAAAAAAAACCACGACCAGGAAGCAAAAGGGAGAAAAATAAGGAGCTGGGTTCCCATCATCCTCTTCAAGGGACACTCCTCTAACGATATCAGACTCTCCACTACACCTACTTCTTCCCACCCTCCCCTCCAACAGCACTTGGAAACCAACTCTTTAACCCAAGGGTTTTTGAAGGGCCTTCCAGATCCAAGCTATAGCATAACAATGCTCCTCTGCTTAGACTTTGGTTGTTCTGAATCCTCTAAGGCATGTATCTTGATTTCTAATGATTTGCTTTCATTTTTCTCTGTTGTACACAGCAGGTAATACTTAATTTCTTCTATGGGCTTATTATTTTTGAAAATAAGAAAAATTAGGTGATCATTGGAGGAAGTTAAATGAGAAGAATCTGTATTACTGACTCTCACTATTGACTGACTTTTGGAATTACCTGGTGGAGGTAACCTCACTGAAAATCTCAATGTCCGGTACCCCTCCCCCCGTCACCACGCACCCGAGATCTTCATATAATTTTTCTGGGTTGGAGCCTGGACGTTGGCTTTTATAAAATCTTCAAAAGTGATTCTAATGTGCAGCCATAGGGAGAGCTGACTCTACACAGGAAGTTCATGGAGGTAGTAAGTGGTGTGAAGCAGCAATGTTTGAAATGTTATCTGGCTTTCAAACAATGATGTGCAATAAAGGTTCAGCAATTAGTTCCCTGGAAGAAGCATCCTAATTTTGACAACTTCTATATTGCGCTCTCAAGTTACCAAGGCTCTATTCCTGTGTACAGTTAGAAAGAGGTACTATCTGTGGTCCTTATCAAGTATCTGAGCTTCAAAGAAGGGTTTTACAATGGGTTTCTTTTTGTTTGTTGAAGTGACATTGGTTCTAGCCAAACAAACTTTGGAGCAGTTTTGGTACATTTTTGGTGTCATTTTAATAAAGCCTACCTAGCATGATATAGATCATGTTGCTTACATATTTGTAGAGCATAAGACATCCCACAATATGCCATCTTCAAGCAGGAGAAACACAAGAATAGGTATCCTGGTTCAGTGCAAGACCAAAAGCCTAAGTATCTGAAAAATCAGCACAAATTTCAGTCTGAAACCAAAGACCAGACACCCTGAGGTCCTGATGTTCAAGGACATAAGCAAGCCAGAGCAAAAACCAGGGCAAGAGCCAGAGTGGGAGTAAGAGTGAAACTTACAGCCCTAATTGTTGCACTTGTTTTAGCTCAGGTGTTAGACATAGGAGTAACGAGGCTATTGTGGAAGTTTCAGGCCTACTACATATGACATGCATGGAAAAGAAGCTGGATCCCAACCACCAGCTGTGTCTTTTCAAAATTAGCTCCATCAGGAGAAAAGCTGGGGAAGATCATGATGGAGCTTGGTGTTTATAGGGGTATGAGGCCGGAGACTGAGGGAGATGGGAGTTGCTACAACTTGTAGGTTCCCGATTCTGATCCTCAGCCCCCAGCAGTGCCTGCCCCCTTCCCACTGGGGCCCCCCATAATGCCACCACCCTTTATATCCCCCAGGGATTCCCCCCTTTTCTCTGACAGGGATCCCTCTCATGAGTCAGAGACCATCAGCTATCCCCCACCATGTCGCCTGGCATCCTGCCCCCAATGCTTCTGCCAATGGGGGCACTACCACCACTCACACAGATACAAGGAATAGTACTTCCTATGATGCCAGGAATGCTCATGCCAGCTGTACTTGTCACCGCAGTGATGGCACTGGGTACAGACACTGCTACCTCTGCTGTGGCTGGGACAGGTTCTCTGAGAGCTCTTTGGAGTGAGCATGTTGTCTCTGATGAGTGCATCTACTACTACAGTGCTGATGACAAGCAATCCATGTGGGAGAAACCCTGCATGCTCAAGTCCAAGGTGGAGCTGTTGCTGTCCCAAAGTCCCTGGAAAGACTACAAGCTGGACACAAGCAAACCTTACTACTATAACAGCCACAGTCAGGAGTACTGCTGGACCCAGCCAAAGGATTTGCATGACCTTCAGGCTCTAGCTAAACAAGAGACCACAGGGAAACAGCAATCCCAGTCACTATAGCCACAGCCTTGTCAGCCACAGTCTGACCCCCCACTTGTACCTCATGGCCTCACCCCAGGACCCACAGGCCTTTTAGAAACTGAGCCAGATGGATGTGAAGATTGAGATGTGTTGGAGGCTGCCTAGCCCCTGGAGTAAGGGTTCCTGCAGCAGGTGGTAGAAGGCCCCAGCAGTTCTGCTAGACAGCATCAGCTACCACAGCAGGAGGATGAGGAACCCAAGCCAGAACCAGAGAGGTCTGGCCTCAACTAGAATAACTGGGAGAAGGCAAAGAAGACATTCAATGAGCTGCTGAGAGACAAGGCTGTGTCCTCCAATGCCTGATGGGAACAGGCCACGAAGATGGTGGTCATCGACCCTCGTTACAGTGCCTTGCTCAGTGAGAAAAAGCAAGCATTCAGTACCTATGAGGCACACTGGGAGAAGGAGAAAAAGGAGGAGGCCTGGCTGAGGGCCAAGGAAGCCAAGCAGACCCCGCAGCACTTTCAGCAGCATAAATGTCAGTTCCAACCCGCAGTACTTCCTGCAGCTACTAGTGGGTGGAACAGACCTTTAGGGAGCTAGAGTTCTGGGCTGTGGTCCCCAAGAAGGACCAAAAAGAGGTTTACGATGTTGTTCTTTTATTCCTAGCCAAGAAGGAGAAGGAAAAGGCCAAGAAGCTTCAGCACTGCAATATCCAGGCCCTGAAGAGCATCCTGGATGGGATGAATAGTGTTAACTTCCCAACTACATGGTCCCAAGCCCAGTAATGCCTTATTGATAACCCCAGGTTTGCACACGGCCATCAGCTGCAGAACATGGACAAGGAGGATGCTCTGATCTGCTTTGAGGAGTATATCTGAGCTTTGGAGAGGGAGGAAGAGGAAGAGCAGGAATGGGCCTAGCTTCAGAACATCGCCAGCAACACAAGAACTGACAGACCTTCCAGATCTTCCTGCACAAACTGCATGAGACAGCACAGCTGCACTCCGCGTGCACCTAGGCAGAGCTGTGTCCAGCAGTCATCACTAACATCTGTCTTGCCAACACGCTGGTTTAGCAGGGATCCACCCCTCTAAACTTGTTCAAGTGCTATGTGGAAGAATTCAAGGCTTGACTCCACAATGAAAAGATCATAAAAGATATTCTTAAGGACGTGGGCTTCTGTGTGGAAATGAACACAGCCCTTGAGAACTTCGCCTGCATCATAAGCTTTGACAAGAGAGCTGCTGCACTGGATACAGGCAACATCAAGCTGACCTTCAGACCTTAGTCTGCTGGAGAAAGCAGAGACATGGGAGAGGGAGAGGGAAAAGGAAGAGGCATGAAGGATGTGGTGCAGAGAAGCTGCCTGTTGAAGCATGTTGAGGTAATGCCTGCTCTGGAGCTGGGCTTTGGGTGGGAAGAGGTCCGTGAGCACTTTGTGTACAACTCAGCCTTTGAGCAGATCACCCTGGAGTTGGAACAGATCCAGCTTTTTCAGGAATTACTGCAGGTGTTGGAAAATGAATGCCAGTATCTTCACACCAAAGTCAGAAAGCATGGCAGGAAGGGCAAGAAGCACCATTGCAAACGTTCCCACTTGCCTTCAGGCTCCAAGTAGGAAGAGGAGGAGCTGCCCCCACCATCCCTCTGGCCCCCTAAGTGGAACCGGTGGAACCCTTCCAAGTCTGGCTCTGATCCCTCATTTTCACTTAATTCAGTGGAAAGTGGGGATGCTGCCCTTGCATTCAGAAAGCCAAAAAACCAAAAAAGGAAATGAAGAGAAGAAGACACAAATTGAACAGTCCTGAGAGTGAAACTGACCTGGAGGAGAAAGCTGGCAAGGAGAGTGAAGAAAAAGAACACAAACAGGGTAAGGACAGGGAGCTTCAGCAGGCAGAACTCCCTGACTGCTCCCCAGGCTTTGGAGTTAAGAAGGAGAAGACAGGCTGGGACACGTCAGAAAGCGAGCTGAGTGAGAGGGAGCTGGAGAGGCAGTGGTGGATGCTTCTACAGCAGCTGGATGACTACCAGTGACCCAACAAGCTGCTCTCTGCCTGAGACCAGGCCTGTGTGAGGCAGTGGCTCCTGGGCCACCCTCATTGTGCCTCAGACTCTTTCCTTTGTCTGGTCTGTGTCCTCTTTTGCTAAAGTAACTTCACTCCAACACATCACAGTTGACACCTCTCAAAGTCTGCTTTGGTGTTCTAGGGTTCCCTGCTTCCTGGACAACTAGTATAGTGCTTCCCTCCACCCCAGACCAGAAATGAGTGGTGTGCATCATGTGGGGTGGGTGACCCCAGTAGATACAGTGTGATTGCAGGGGTCTCCGGGAAACAGATAGGCTGGTGGACACAGCCTGTCTGTCTAGCACTAGTGCCTGCTGCTGCCTGCCCTAGGGCTCTACCACTGCTTCCTCTAGCCCTAGGATCCAACGTATGTCTTAATTTTGTTTTTTAAATGATATTTATGACACAGAAAAAATATCTCCGGCAGTGTTGAGGATATAGCTCAGTGGCACAGTGCCTGCCTGGCAAGTGCAAGATCCTGAGTTTGAGTACTAATACCAAAAACAAAACAAAATTAGCTTCACTAAAGCGTGAGATACTCTTTTAACTATTTTTTGTTAAATTCTGTTTGAAGGGAGCAGACTGCTGTGGATTAAATTCTATTTAAATAAATACATATAATGTTGGGAGAAGTAAGACACTGACCTATTATTTATCAAATAGAAAAGAAAGAACAAAGGTTTGCTAAGTTCCATGTCTGGCTAAGGAGAAAACTCAGTGGAATAAGTGCTTGCCTGACAAATGTAAGGTCCTGAGTTCAAATG
>PVKN010024536.1:0-14401 GCA_004027915.1 Capromys pilorides
AGCCTAGGAAGTGCATCTTTTAAAGGCTCTACCTGAAGAGTAGCCTTTTCCTCATGCGATCAGCATGGCCTTACGTTGGCGTGACCCTCCATTGCTTGCATCTGATTTCCACATCCTGGCTACAAGGATCAGCATAGTGTGTGGCCTTGACCGTCAGCAGGATACTGGTTGGGGACCTATTTTAAGGCAAAATGAAACAATAAAAGAGTGTGAAAGTACTTTGCAAACTTCCAGGTATCATATACATAAAAATTACTTTTGTGATAAGACAAACAAAATACACACCAAATCTAGGTTGAACAAAATTCTACATGTTTTCTCTAATAGAAAATGTGTTCTGGAAACAGATATTTTTTTTTCAAATTTTTATTTTTATTAGTACATATTTGCAGTACGTAAGGGTTATATTTAGCAGGAGCAGTTGGTACGTGTACTAGCACATCTTAAATTTTTACAACTTCCTCTCCTCTCCTCCCTCAATCTCTTAATCTTCTCATTTGTAAAAAGTCTTTGCCCTGAAACTAGAGACATTTTGGTATTACCTTCATCTATGTAATTTCCCTTGTGTAAAAACCACCTGGGTCTTCAGATTTGTATTCAAGTTAGGAGTGTTTAATGTACAAGTGATGCTTATTGAATGATCGCTTGAATTTATTCTAGCAAACGAGAAGGCTGATATATTGAGCCATTATCACAGGCCCAATTTATGATCTGTTGTGCTTCTCCAATCTACTGTGATAAATTTGAATAGAATCAGTTGAAGAACTCTCACCTGGACACCACGATGCAAATGACTTGCTTACGTGAACACCTGGCCAGAGCTCAAATTATTTTATTCCAATGATCAGTTAGCTTGGTCTTTCTTTCATTTCTTTGGGACTTTAAACAGCACACACACAATCCATAAGTAGAGGTAGATTTGCCTAGCAAGCACAGAGTCCTGAGTTCAATCCCCAGTACCCACCCCCCCAAAAAAAAGAAAAGAAAAAAAGAAAGAAAGAAAAAATACTATGCTTTGGGGGCTGGGGAGATAGCTCAGTAGAATAAGCATTTGCATAAGTAGAGGTAGAATGTTCTAAATGGGATTGAATGCAACTTCACGAGGTCTGTGAAACCTGTCACAGTAGTTTGACAAACCTACAGATAAGATTAGTACACTGTCCTCGCAAAAGTCTGTAGAGAGGCATAGAGGTGAAGAGGAACCAATACATTAAGTACAATGAGAATATCACTGAAAGGGACGCTTAACTTAACGCAGATAAGGAGCAAAGTTCTGGAGAAGCTTGCGTAAGGAAGGTAGCATCTGAGTGGAGCTTGGAAAGAGGTCAGATGGTGAGAGGCACAGGAGGCAGCTGCCCATCTTGAAAGAGTGTTCAGCCCTCTAATTTCCTCCTTTTCTTATGGGAGCAGAGGGATTCTTCAAGATGAATCTCTGGTTCACTGAATTCTGGAAGAGGCATGTTCTATGAATGCAAGGTATTAAAGTATTACCCAGAGACATCTTAGTAACAAATTTTAGGTTTCTCTTGCTCTGTTATATTTTGAAGGAAAAACAAAAGTAGAATCCATGGTGAAAAGCATGGCACTTGGCATCAGATAAATTTGAGTTCAAGTCTCAGATCTGATACTTGAGCAAGTCATTTAACCTTTATAAACCTCAGTTTCTTTTTCATTAACATGAGTATTATAATGGTCTTTAACTCATTAGAATTTTGTTAGGATGAAATGGCATGCTGCATAAAAAGGGCTTAACCTAATGTCTTGCTCTCAGAAGGCACCTAATAACCATGAGCTATTGTCATTATAAGAGTTTCACCCTCCATGACTACATCTCTCATCCACTGTGCAAGAAAACATAATTTATCTATAGTAATGTAAATATTTAATTTCAAAACATGGATTTGATTTAAGAATGTCAGTAGGAGCAGAATATAACTGTATCTGATTGCTCCATGAATGAAATATGCTGTAAGCTAAAGCTGTGTGCCCAGGGCCTCCCAGACAGTCACAGAGAAAACTCCACGTGGCTGCTACTACTTTCCAGCAGCAGGGAGGGGATGAGGACCCTGATTTCTGCATGTAAATGTGTTCCTTTCACCAAAAGTGCTTGTTCTAATTGAACTCAAGAATCTAACTTTAAATATCAATTAATTAGGTATATAATGGTCCTTTTATTATTAATATGACTTTTGTCTATTTCAAGACTTATTTGAAGTTTCCCTTTTTATTTGCTACTCTAATGTGTTTTCCTTTTCTTTCCTTTATATTTTTCTTAGTTTTAATTTTGTTTGGGGGGCTGAAGAAGTAATCAAGGAAAGTAACAGAGGATTTTAAAGACTATTACACTAGAATTTCAGCTTAGCTTTAATAAGAAATGAACAGGGAGATTTATTTGAGGATTCACATGTGCATTATTTCCAGAAAACAAAAGCTATAGGTCCTAAGCCGTACTACATAGGTACCAAGGATAGAAAACAGTGGAATGAGGCCCTTCCTGTCTCATGAGGATGGTCACCACTGCTGATGCTTGCAGTTTCCAGTCCCTTTCCATGAAAATTCTTGGGGTCTTTGCTTTGTTCCTAACCTTAACAGCGTTCCACACTATTTTTTCAATGGCCAGGGTTTGCTGAAGGTTAGTGTTACAGTGGCTTGGCCATGACTCAGTGGGGTGAGCAATATCAGATTAAAATCACGACAATTAGTATTTCTGTATTGCATAATATTTTATGGAATTAATAGTCATTGTATATTTTATGCTGCATAGCCTTGTGATATTCTCTATTTTGTAATAGTAATTTTCCCCATTTTTTATTTTTTTGTAAGCCAGGAACTGTTCTACAGTTTTGGTTACTTAGATTGGTCTTAGATTGTTCTCACTTTTCTCGCTCAAAATGGCTTAATCTCAGTCTCATGGGGTGAAACTCTGAACAAATAGATCTTGCAGAGTCATTTTACCTCCTGTTTTAAAAGTAAGGTATATTCATTTTCCAGTGGCCAGATTACTATCATATGTTTAAACAATCCTCTCTCTTAAGATGCAAAGAACTCTGATGCTGAAAGAATGCAAGAAGCTGGAGGGAAAATTCTATGTGCTTCCCAGAGCTACTTGTTTTATATCCAGGTAGTAAAATGTCCTACATTTTTTTATCAGTCTCTACTCACTGTCCCATTTCTTGTTTAATGCTTTTCACTTATCTGTCTTCTATTTTTTAAATTCGTCCAGTAGATCATTTTAAGAACCTCCTAAATAAAACAAATGCAATCAGACTACAACCCTAACTTTAAATTCTCTTATACATGCTTCCTTAGGTGCAGACTTTACCCTGTGTGTGGAAAAGTTTGCTTCATCTTCTGCATTGATGCAATAACACTCACATTTGTGATTGATGTGCAACACAGACTTCCCACCCCCACTGTTTGAATAAAGCAACATTAGCACAGGTCTACTGCCCATTAAAAATCTCCAATAGCCAGCAGCTAAGGACATCCAGGTATCCTTAAAAGAGTTCATTCTTAAGTTCTCTCATTGGTTTTATTATACACACCACTCTTGTCATGAGAAGTTGTTCAGCAAATGTTAAAGTCAAGATTTTGAAAATCCAAGAATAATTGTTCTGGGTGGGACTCGCTATATTCAAGGGGTAACATGTGCCTTGGAAAGTAAAAAGAGAAAACATTGCCTCTCTGTTTAGCCAGCTAGGACAGTTCCTTTAAAGCTTCTCCAAAAATTTTAATAAGACTTCCCTTGAGGAATTGCCAATCTCATGCTTCTCCAAGATTCAGTGATTGTTTTTTTTAATCAATCACATCAGGTGGATTGGGGAAAATAACTGCTGTCTCTTGGATGTATTGCCAGTAATCTCACTTTTTAAGTCATATTTTTATAGAAAAGGTAAGTAAGATTTTTTTGTTTGTTTGTTTTTCATAAGCAACTAATGGAGAAAACTCTTTTCCAAGATAGATTGAATGATTGATTTGGTACAAGGTCTCTCTATCCCACTTAAACTCATAGTGATTGTCTCAGTCTCCCCAGTGCTGGGATTATAGACATGCCCAATTATTCCTGGTTTTGGTGGCTGGCACTACATGCCCTGGAGTTTTGGGGCTGGCACAGCATGCAGTACCGGGGTTCTAACCCAGGTCCTTGGTGGGCACTTGAACTGCCAAGCTATCTTCCCAGCCTCTATCAGCCCTACTGAAAACTGTATGTAGTTCTAGTAAGGTGTTTTCTGCTTTATAATCAGCTTCTGAAAGACTTCTATTTTATCTTACTGGATGTTTTCATTCTAGTGAAAGAAACAAGCAAATCTCTGTGGCCGTGAATTAATTATTGTCTGCTCAATATCCCAACATGTGTTAATAGTGTACACTGCTAAGTACTACTTAAAAATTCTCCTCAAGCTTTGAATGTGTCTCATTTCTTTTTCAGTCCTGTAGAATGAGTGCAGGGCCTTCACACTGAGCTAAATCCCAGTCTTTCCTTTTTTGTTTTTGTTTTCAGTTTTGAGACAGGGTCTTGTTAAGACACTAAATTGCCCGTGGGGTAGAACATTCTGTCTTCCTACCTCAATCTCCAAGAGTGCTGGGATTATAGGCATTAGCCACAATTTCTGGCTGCATTTAATGTTTGTACTCCTTTCCCCTCATACTTATGAAAGAAATTACAAATACCGTATTATAATAAACTTAGTGGTCTTTGCAGTGTTTATCGCTTAAAGAAGGAATAAATGATAAAATGTGCTTCCCTTCATTGAGAAGCACTGCAGTTCGCTTTCTGCAGCCTTAGCTAATCTCATAGGTTCTTTTCCAGAGCACAGTTACATCAAACAGAAAAACATCAAAGTGAGACCAAGAAGCATTCCACAATATCTGGCTTTGTGTGTGTTGCCCGGGCTCACTGCGCACTTAACGTACAATTTCATAAATGAGAAATTTCTAACAGAATTGAAGGAATAAGCAAGCATAACAGAGATTTTTTTTAATTTTATAAGAAATAACATCTTACATAAGATATGGTGCAAGGACTATTTCTATTAAATAAATAAAAATACTTATAACTACAAAAAATAAAAATTTTTGAATATTTTCTCAGACCAAAAACATTCCAGTCTCTGAAAGCAGTTTCCTAAAGTTTTTTTTTTTAAATCTTTTTTATTTATTTGGTAAAGGGTCTTTTACCAAATAAATTACTAATTTATTTTTGGTGATCAGTACTGTACATTAAGGAAACAGATCTAATGATATTTACATTGCCCAAGTCTGAAACAGAACAATAACTTTTGGGTCTCTGCTAATAGTTCTGGATTATGCCCAGTAACACATCTCTTTGAAGCAGCTATTCACTAACAGGCCCTCAGAGTACATTTATAAATATTAATTCTTATTACTCAAATTTATTTTTGGTGATCAGTACACAGCTCAGACTCATAGTGATCTTTCTGTATTAGCCTCCCCAGCCCTGGGATTATAGATGTATGCCACCACATCCAGTTTTGGTGGCCAGCACAGTGTATGGTACCAGGGATTGAATCCAGGTCTTTGTGCTTACCAAGCAAGCCTTTCAACCACTAATGTATCTCCCCTGTTCCCTGAAATTATATTTTGGCAAGCCTCCAGGACAAGCTATAAATAAACTAAAGTTTATTGTAGATGTGGCCAACGTATGACACCATGTTTAATGAAGAAGACTGGATATAGTATTTAGTTACTAGTGTTCATAGGTGTCAATAAGTAACAATCACATTTCTAACTAATGTGGCAATTATGAGTTCTCCAGAGATCATGGGACAGAGTTGCAAGAAGAAAAATCATTCTACATAGTGGTTCTCAAACTTTCCTGGGTTTACAGAGCATATAACAATCTTACTACAATTAAGACACTGGCTTAGCTATTCTTATTGGTGGCTTAAGATTCTGCAGTTCTTTTCTTTCCTTTTATGCCCTGATTTATTTTTGGTGATCAGTACATAACATTTGTACATATATTATGAGCTACAATGTCTCCAAGTGCATATTTGATGCATGTAGTAACAATGACCAACTATCACTATTATTAGTCTATCTGCCACCTTAAGTGTTTATCATTTCATTTTGATGACCACATTTAAATTCTTGGCTTCCAAGCATTTTTGAGATATGGTATGTTATTGTTAATTTTATTCACCATGAGAATGTATGTCTTTTTAATATGTTGATTTTATTTCCTTTGATGATAGCTGTTTCATATAATAGTTCTATTTTTAGCTCTTTGTATTTCCACACTGTTCTGCATGATAGTTGTTCTAATGAGAATCTGCACATCTAACAAGATCCCAGAAGATACTGGAGCTATTGGCCTGGGAATCAAAATTTGAGTAACAAGAATTAATATTTACAAATATACTCTGAAGGCCTGCTAGTGAGTAGCTGCCTCAAAGAGACATGTTGCTGAACATAATCCAGAACTATTAGCGGAGACCCAAAAGTTATTGTTTTGTTTCAGACTTGGGCAATATAAATATCTTTAGAGCTGTTTCCTTAATGTACAGAGTATATGTTCTGTTTAACTTCCTACCTGCAGTGCTCCTGGCACAGAGAGCTATAAATATCAGCTGTTTTCCCTTCTGGAAGGGAAGGAAAGCTTTTTGAAAATATCTATTAGATCTCAACATTTTATAGAGCATGGCGCATACACCATACATAATCCAGAAAGAATACAGCTACAAGAAGACAACCTGGAGACTAGAAATTGATGCCTTGACCAACAGAACCTCAGTTAACTACTGAGGCCCTCAACTTACATGAGCACTAGTGAGCCAGGAATTTGCTTTAAGGTGTACTCTTTAAGCAGCTTCATGAATCAAGTACTGTTTCACCCATTTTACTGCTTGCTCAGAGGCATTTTTGCAAGGTCGCATAGGCCAGCAGGGATGAGCCTATGGCAGCATCACCATGCATTGTTTGTGTCTTTGGAAACTCTCAAGGGTTCACCATCACTGCTGTAGAGCTTAATGACAAAATCAGGGTCCTCATCTCTACTTCCCAAGCCTTTAATTGGTGTGTGCCATCAAACTTCCCCTAAAAAACAAAACAAAACAAAAAAAAATTCAAAATTCTCAAGACTTTCTTTTCATAAGGTCAACCATCTCTCTGGGGATCATCATTGCTTCTCATTACATGATGGGAGGGAGGAGCATGCAGAAAAATCTCACTGATTACAATGGCAAGTGACCAGAGTAAATAAGAGATACAGCGTATCTATGCTATTAAATTTTCACAGGGTAGGAGGGAGGTGATCAGGGAATGCAAACATTTCACTGGGGAGGTGAGCAGACAGGACAGGAAGTGTGGCAATATGTAAAGATTGAGAAACATTGCAGAGGTGAAGTTCAAGGTTGGCAAAGATAGGACTTCTTTCAGTGCTGTCACAGAACATAGAGATAAACACAGATTCTAGCATCTGGAAGGGACCATCACCAGCCAAGGAAAGCCAGCTCACTGGGCAGTAGCTGCCCCCGTGTTGAACAACTGTGTAACCCATTCATATAGCTGAGAAAGCTAATGTGGAACTCTGCCTTGGACAAAGTACCTAATCAGAGAAGAAAGATATGAAGGAAAGCAGGAAAGCAAGAGCAGAAAAGCTAACAGCGTCCTTCCTTAACAGACACTATTTACCCACTATAAGCATGGTATTATCTTCAGTTCTCACTCCGAGACTGGGTGAGCCAAGTTCTTACCCCCAACAATACCATAAATCACCCTTTAATTCTATATTTTATGAGAAAATAGATAGGAATTAGTAGGAACTCATCCCATTGTGTACACTAAAAATTATACAAAGCTCTTGAAAGTTTAGTGACATATGAGCTGGGGTGGATGGTGATGGACAGGAGAACGTGCAAGGCCTGAGTGTCAGAGAACCCTTCCCTATGAGAGACCTAGCCACATCCACGTGGTCCATACATAGGACCCACACTCTAAAAGGGTGACCAGCACAGGACATCATCTGCCCCTTCACTTAGTCTCCCAATAAGGATATATTTAAAAACCCACCACAACAATAAAACGCAGTCTAAGTCAAAGAAGACACTGTGGTGAGAGAAATCTGCGAATCAAGCAGACAGCTATTTTCCTCGGGAAGTGCTAGGCTAGGCCACGCTGTCCTAGGGCTCATCTGCAGGAGTGTGCCCCACGGAGCAGAGGGCAGCTTGCAGCAGAAAATGCAGGCTGATTGCAGCGCTCCAGGGGAACTGACGCGCAGGGTAAACAGCACTCTGGCAAAGTGGAAATGGCTTCAGAGCCCGGTGCTGGCGGTGGCGCAGAATTACTCAGCAGCTGCGGTGGAAAAATGATGGGTATGATGACGGTAGCCTCAAGGGCCAGGCCCTTCCAAAGAGATTCAAAGGCAACTGACATCACCTCAAAAACACAGAGCTGGCACGATAGAATTGGAAGAATATAAATATGAGAAGCAGGTCTGTGAGACCACGGAACGAGGCCCAAGACAGATGGGGAGACTCAGTAGGAAGCTGGAGGTGCCGCCATGAATCAGGGTTAAAAATAGATATCCATGCTGTAAACGTGACGTTAGGATTTGTTTTCATCACCAGCCTCCTTTTCTTTGTGGTAGAAGGGGAAGGGTCTAGAGGGCGTTCACGGTCTCACTGCTAGGTCGAACTCGCAGTGATTCACTGTTTACAGCCTTCCAAGAGCTAAGATTACAGGTGCATGCTGGCTCAACCGGCCTGCGGATGAAACCCCGAACTCTGCACCTGCTTGCAGGCGCTTTAATCCGCTGAGCCATTTGGTCGGGCCTTTTTCACCCCTCTTGTGGAACTACTCACGCCAAAGGCAAAGGGAGCCAATAATATTTTAAAGGATGAGAGTAATACAGAATGTGCTTCAGGTTTAAATATATCGTCTCATGTTTGGTGTAATCATGAGCTGGGGCAAAATGTCTCGCTATCTCTGGTCTCCATCATCGTTCGGCATCCGGCTTTGTACCTGCTGCTCAAACCCTTCTGTTTCCCTTGCTCTCTAAGCACTACTTCTTCTGAAATGGACCTATAACTTCTTGTTTGCGAAAGAGGCAAAAAAAACACAACAGCAGCATTGGTAATATTTCCTTGTTCCCCTTTCATCTTTTGAAAAAGAGGGCGCATGTTTTTCTGCTTTCGTCATTACTTACTTTTGCTTTGCTGATTGGGATATAGAGGAATAAAATAGAGACTGAAAACTACTGAGCATCCTGTCTTTCCTGTGAATAGATGGGGTGGGGGGAAAGAAAAGAAAAATGAGAAAAAGGAGTGAGGGAAACAGAGAAAGTAAAAGAGACCTTGAGAGACGTTCAGTAGCTGCTGTGAGGAGTTCATCACGAGAACGATTTCAAAAGACTTTGGAGGGAGTCTTACGAAGAATGAAATGTTCTTTCTGCTTTCATTTTAAGAAAGCTTAATTTCTTTCCTTGATATTTTGGAGGTGTGTTTTTGTTTCCTTTGTATTCATCGCCACACTCGGTCTGTTAGCAAGGCATCTTTTTTGATGCTAAAGAAAAAGTGAACAAAGCAGATGAATTCTCAGCTCCTATGTAATTTGAATTTTAGTAGGGAAAACAGATAATACAGAAGTAAAACTAAATGAACGTCAGAGTATGAAGCTGGCATAACGATAGACATAGACATCAAGGAAGCAGAATGGGAGGTCCAGAAATAGACTCACATGCATACAGTGAATAAGTTTCAGCAAACGTGCCAAAGGACACAATGGAAAAAGGAATAATGTTTTCAAAAATAATGCTAGAAAATCTGGATATTCATGGAAAAACATGAATTGACTTTTTTGAAATAATGAAAATACTGTACATTTTGCTTGAGGGTTTAGTCAGTCAAATGTAGTTATCCCAACTCATGAAACTGTTTATGTCTTATAAAATGTGAATTTTATTTTATGGAAATTACATTTCAATAAAGTTGATGTAAGTAAACAGCCAGATCATTTTAGGCTGTACAAGGGAATTAAACAAGATCGCAGAACAGTGAATGAAAGTAGTGGCAATCAAATCGACTTTAGATGATGTTATGGCTTGGAGATAGATGTCCCAACAAAGCCCCTAGAGGTCGTAGGTGGGGTTTTTTGATGTGACTAGATGTACAGTATGTTATTCTGGAATTAAGGATGTAATGCTAGGATTGACTCATGGTGCAATGCTAGGACTACCAGCGCTCCACTCTGTAGCCTGAATAGAACATGATGGACAGAAGGAGGGCTACCGTCCCTAGCCACTTCTGTGCTATTTTGCTACATTGCTGTCTCTGACAGCCATGAGCTATTTCTCTTCCACGGTGCTCTTCTCCCATGCCACCCTGTCCTGGTGCCAACTAACTAGGAACTGAAACTTCCAGGAATTTTCAGTTAAGTATGCCTTTCTTTCTTTAACTTGGGGTTCAGGTATTTTGCCTCAGCAATGAGTAAAGGTAACAAACATAGATGGCATACTCAAGAAAGGCCTTGAGTCAGAAGCAGCCTGATAGGACAGGGCATTGGTCAGCTTTTCCATTGCTGAGACCAAATGTCCAATACACATAGTGTACAAAAGGAAATGGTTTGTTTGCCTCAGCTTTCAGCAATTGCATGCCATGGTCCATGGCTATATTGTGTGGTAGGTCTGAGGCAAGGCAGAACATCATGACTGAATGCTGCAGTGGCAGAAGCTGCACACTACATGGTAGGTGGGAAGGAAAGCACAGGATAAGTGGGCCTGTGAGCAACACACCCTCCAAAGGCATTGCCCCAGGGGCAGAACTCCTCCAACTGGATTCCACCTCCTAGCAGCACACTCAGCTACGCAGGTCAGTGAGTTAACTCCCCATGATCATGCAGTTTCTTAATCCAATCAAACTGGTAGTGAAGACCAGTGGGCACAGCCTAGTTGCACAAGATGAGTGACCCAGATAAGCCGTGAAGGTCCTGAGACAAAAATAAGCTCCCCATGCTTTTTGGAATAGACTGAAGGCTGGTGATGCAGTTGACAGTGAGAGTACAGGGAGAGAGGAAGAAGGTAAAGTTAGAGAAGATTAGATCTGCACCAGGAGAGTAATCCCAGATTTTGTAAATAAAATTAGTGGTCACTGAATAGTGATAGCCAAGCAAATGATAAAACCAAAGGTACTATTTTAAAATCTTACTGGGACTCTGAGAATTTTGCTTAAATGCTAAGTGAATGTTTAGGAGATCAAGAGAGAAGAAGAAAATAGAGTTAGAAAGCTGCTGATATTGTGACTTGGCCTAGCATGGTAACAGAGGACGCAATGAATTACATGGGTCAGGATAGATATGGCTGGATTTTTTGATAATCAGAGTTGAGAATAAAACTAAAGAAATAAATCAGACCTGACCATCACATTTATTTCTTGATCTCTTGGGAGTACAGTGGTACCATGTGTGGGAAAAAAAAAAAAAAAAAGAAGACTTGGGGAAAAATGTTTGGAAAGACTGTAAAATAATGGCCTGGGAGATAGTTCAGTGGTCTAAGCACCGCCTGCCAAGTATAAGAGTCCAGGTCTGATCCCCTGTACTGTGTGGTTCCAGCACTGTGCAGGCTATTGAAACTGGGTGGGGTGGTGCGTGCCTGCAATTCCAGTGCTGGGGAGGCAGAGATAGGAGGATATCTGTGAACCTGAGCTGTGTAGCAAGACCCTATACCAAATGAATAAATCTTTATTTAAAAAAAGTTTAAATTAAGCAGATATGTAGACATATGAGTTGAAATTTCAGAAAATCTGGGGTCAGGTGTATAAATGTGACTATTGCACTCACTGTGAGGCTCAAAGTATTTCTTACATAGAAGTGAAGAAGGCTGCGGAGGTAGCTTGGCAGAATATGCTCCTGCCTGGGAAACACAGGCCCTGAGTTCAATCCTGGTTACCGCAAAAAAAAAAAAGGAAGGGGACTAATATTGAAGCTGAATAATGAGACCCCTGAGATTTTTTTTATGCCTAATCCATAGAACATATAAATATGTGAGCTAACATGACAAAAGGAGGCAAAGATGTGATTAAATTAAAAATTTTGGACATGGGGAGATTTTTAGTTATCCAAGTGTCCCAATATGCTCACACAAGACGTTCATATTGGAAAACCTTTTGTGGTTATGATTCGAAGATGTGACTAAGAAAGGAATTTTGGAGAAAGATTCATAGTTGCTGGCTCTGAATATGTACAAAGGGAAAATACAATTTTCTAGAAGCTGGAAGATATAAGAAAATTATTTTCTTCTAGAGTCTTCATGAAGAAGTCTCATAGCCTTAATGACCCCTTGATGTTGTCCCATGTCAGACTTCTGATTTTCAGGATATAAAATGTTACAAGTTGTGTTATCATAAACTACTGATCCTCCTGTAATTTTTATGGCAGCAAAAACAAATACCACAATAGTGAAAGATTCAGTTCTGGGATTTGTCAACATTTAGAGGCCAACTGAAGGAAAAGTCCGCTAAGAAACCTGAAATGACCAGCCAATATGAGAACAGGAAACAGGTGAGAGTGCGGCTTCACAAAACCAAGCAAAGAAGGAAACGAATGCCCATGTTTCATGGTCCTAAGAGATGAACAAAGTGAGGGCAGAAACCTGCTCCTTTTGAGCCACTTGGCAACATGGGAGTCATTAGCGGCAGTGATTACTATGATTTCCACTTAAGTGAGGAAAGAACCTGACTTGCGTAAATAACGTGTGTGAGAAGTGAAAATAGGCATGATGACCAGTAACTGTCAGCATTCTTGGTTGTGAAGTGAATATTTATAGCTGAGAATAACAGATAGCTGGTAAAAGAAGCAACAGTTATGGGAGAGATGTTGATCACCATGGTAGACACGTTGCATGAAAGTATCTGAGGGTGGATGTGGCCAGGTCACAACTCATCATGGGCCCAGAAGATTTTGGAACCACAAAAATGTAACTTTTAGTTTAAGTCTTAATTAAGTGTATCAGGTCAGTTAGACCCAGAAGTAAAAAGTAGTAGAAGCAGTATTATAAATAAACATAGCAATTAATCTTGGTGAAAGTTGATGATATAAAGAGAACCTAAGACTTTTGTTTTCCTTGACTACCCAAGTGGGTCCAAACTAGTCACATGGCTCTCTCAAGACGTCATTTTAGAAGCACATTTCAGAGATATGAGATTAAAAGAACATAATAAATCACAAAACTGGTGTGCTCAGGCAAGATGAAGTAGTTCTAACTATCAGTAAAGCTGCTGGGAGCCTTATTTTGCCAAGATAGAGCAGGAAAATGTTCCTGACATGCTCTGCTGATGTTCTCATTGCTCAGAGGATGATAAAGTCAGCAAGAGGAGGAAATGCTATTGGTATCGGATTCAGTTGAGCAGGAACTGATGAAAATAGTAGAGATGATGAAAACCTAGGAGATAACAATTATGTCACTTTTGAGATTGGAGCAATGTAAGAGAAAGATAATATTGTGTTCTTATTAAAGATATGGCCCTGGAGCCCAATTTCCCTGTTCCAGTTCTATCTCTGACCTTCCTTGAATGCCCTTGGGTGTGGTCAATCATTCTGTGACTCAGTTTCATCTTCGAAAAACAGGAATGACAATATCATGAGTCTTTTGGGTATTTCTGAGAACAAATGACTTACTACTTGTAAAACATTTTAGAAAGTGGCTAGCACAATGAAAATATTCAATAAATAAAAGTCAAAAATAATAATGATCATCATATCATTTTATATGTGCTTTTGATTTCAGGGAAGCCTCTTTTAAAAAAAGTTCTAAAAAGGGTGCATTCTCTAGAGGATAGAGACTTGATAATGTTGTTTCCATGAATGCCCTTCATTTCATGGCATGTCAGAGTATACTCACTTGTGACACCATAAAGTTCATGTGTCACTGAGATCAAGGTTGGTACAGCGACTTAAAATTGTCAAAGAAAAAAAAAAGCAAAATCCAAGTGATTTAAATTTACATCCTTGGGAAGGATCAAAGCTCAAAATGAAGGACTCAAACTAAGCCAATGTATTTCAGTTGTAGGTCAAGGGAGAGATAGGAGAGAAACCTAAACCATGAAATCAGGAGACTGGAGCAGAAAAGGATGCAACAAAGTGAAGGAGGAAGCTACAGGGATTGGGATAACTGAGGACCGGGGGCTTTGTGTTTCATAGCTTGATTTATATGGTTAAACACATAGCATAAAGGTCATATAGATTTGGATGCTCAACCAAATTCTTGCTAGGAGTTCTGACTGATTTTTATTTAGTCTTACAAAAGTTCCAGGACAGAAGTCACTACTGGAAAACATGTAAAATATCTGTCTGTCTGTCTGTCTGTCTGTCTGTCTGTCTGTCTGTCTGTCTGTCTGTCTGTCTGTCTGTCTGTCTGTCTATCTATCCATCTATCTGTGCATATTTATGT
>PVKN010024537.1:0-14398 GCA_004027915.1 Capromys pilorides
AAGATATTTAAAAGCTACTATGTAAAACTCGGAGCTTTTATTATATTGTTGCGCCACATAGACATGCAGGCTGTAGAATGCAAGTCTTTTTACCTTGGGTTTTATACTGATGTATATATGGAAGACTGCATTAAAATTTAGTAGCTTAAAGATGTTAGAATAATATCAAATATGCATTACTGCCCTTTATCCTAAAACTAAGATTGTGAATAAGGAGTTAGAATAATTTTCAGATTAAAAAGTAAATGCTAATTTCAATGAAATTTTATTACTAGAAATGTTTAAATTTTTATGCAACTAATTTTTTTTTTTTTTTTTTTTTTGCCAGCATTGATTTTTTTTTTTTTCCTGTATTTAGGACAGGGTCTCCAGGGTCTCACTACATAGATAGGACTAGTAGTGATTTCCTGCTTTCAGCCTCCCAAGTGCTGGGATTACAGGTGCCCACCGCCACACCCAGTCTCAATTGCTGTCTGAACGTGTCCTGGCGGCAGAGCTGGGCTGGGCTGCACTGGGGGCTTGGGCCTGAAGGCGTGCCCTGGCTGCTGTGCTCTGCCTCAGCAGGCGCTTTAGTCTGCTGAGCTATCAGGCCGGCTAGATATATATAGATATATTTATATATCTATATATATGTGATTTTATTATATATGTTATTTATTATATATTTTTTAATGCCACAAAATATGTTCTAAATGAAATGTTTGCTGGGCAAACAGGATCCTTTCCACTTCCTTCCTTGTTTGTTGGACTACTCCCACCATGATTACACATTATTAAATACTTAAGTATTACAGGAAGCATAGCATTAAGATATAAGTAAAAGGTTCAAGTAAGTAGGAACTTTCACTACAGTTTTTTGCTGATAGTCTAAATCTTTCACTTTTAGTTTTTTGTAAATATTTCTTATCCATGTAACATTAGCCTCTTAACAGTACTGGAAGGGCTATGGTCATGTGATTTTTTTCTTTTTTTTCTCTTAGCAAGAAGGTAGAAGTGGCTAGTGAGAACAGTCCTGAAAGAGGAGACAAGTTGCCACCGGAAGGTTGCTACTGAGCAGATGTTTAATAAAGATTTGTGGAATTGAGTTATTAATTGAAGAACAGCTTTCAGAAGCTAAAGCTTGCCCTTTTGATTAATTTTCTATGAAAACTTTCCAGATTAAAAGAAAACTAAGGGCTGGCAAGATAGCTCAGCAGACTAAATTCAGCCCAGGGCAGGGACCAGGGTTTGATACCTGTGCACCGTGTGCTGCTCAGGCCTTGCTCCCAGTTGCCCTGAGCTGGCCACCAAGATCAGGTGTGGTGGCGCTCACGCAGGCCTGTACTCCCAGTGTCGGAGAGAGACTGCGAACAGAAGGGTCCCCGAGACCGAGCTGTGCGGTGAGACTATCAAATGCATTAAAAAAACAAATTAAATATATATATATATATATGGAAACTAATTGTTTTTGTAGCAGTATATACTGGACATTATTCTAAGTGGTTTGTATGTATTAACTCGTACTAAATGTACATTAATGATCCTGTGAAATAGTTGCTATTATATTCTTTACAGAGGAGGAAGCTGAGGTCAGAGTGGTAGGCTTGCCTGAGGCCACACCCCTAGGAGTGGTAGAGGTAGGTTTTGGTCCTTTTCATTTGGGCATGGTAGGGCACGCCTGTGTCTGTGATCCCGTTGGAGGCGGAGGCAGGATAATTGCCAGGAGTTCAAGACCAGCCTGGTTAGTCTACCATTTTCTTTCTTTTTTTGTCTTTATTTTTTTAGATAGGGTCTTGCCGTGCAATTCAGGCTGGCCTTAAGCTGGCTTTGTAGCCCAGGCTGATCTTGAACTTAACAACTATCCTCCTGCTTCAGCTCCTGAGTGCTGGGCCTACAGATAAAAAGAAAACTAGGGGCTAACAAGATAGCTCAGCGGACTAAGTGCCTTCTTAGGCAAGCGCAGGGACCGGGGTTTGGTCCCTGGCGCTACCATGCCCAGCTCTAGTCAACCATTTTCATCAAGCGTGCCCTGCTGCCCTTTATCCTAAAACTAGAACTATAACAACACTTGGTATTAAACTGATAAGTGCTAAGGAAATGTTGGGGTTAGTCTAGCAAAATCATGAGTTGTTGCTAACAAGATGTTTGTGTTAGTATTAAGAAGGAACAAGGCTGGCCTCGTGAACCGCTGTGGGTGTGAGGTGAAGTCGGGCGCAGTGCTGCCTGTTGTAACAGCCTGAAAGTCTTAGGTTTGAACAGAGTCCTGCGGTTTTATTTTGTAGTGTATCTCACAAATACTGTAGCTGTCCCAAGAAGGCACAAGTACGCCTACCATTCCACAAAACAATTTTTCTCCCTTTTTATTGGACCTCCTAAATTAGGATTCCGCTGACCATTTGACCCGTATAATATTTTACATGGGTATTTAAAGTTCTTGTAATATTTTCAGAAGAATGATGAGAAGGAAACATGCTGTGAACTTCAAAAATATATCTAAAGTATACAAGTATACCTAGAATGTATAAAGATGTGTCCCGAGGCCAGGGATTTAGCTCAGTGGCACAGCACTGCCTGGTGAGTGAGTAATGAGTTTGATTTGCGGTACCCCTCCCCCCCATATGTGCTCTTCTTAATTTTTAAATGTTGAATCCTAACTAGTGGTATAGTTTCATAGTGGAACACTTGAATGACATGCACAAGACCTTGAGTTCAATCCCATCATTGAAAAAAGTTGAATTATGCGGATTACAGGATATATAATTAAATTAACATGAAAACTTTCCCAAAAGAGGCTCTGAATTGTTTGAAGGGTCATCAAAAGACTTTGTAGTAAATGAAAGTTAGGAGCATAGGATGTGATTGATGCTTGTTTAGTTGAAGTACAAGAAAACAAGAGTTGGGCCAGGCGTGGTGTGTACACCTGTAGTTCCAGCCCTTGGAAGGCTGAGGCAGGAGGATCAGTGCAAGTTCGAGACCAGCCTGGGCTACATAAGTGAGTTCAAGGCCAGCCTGAGCTGCATAGCGAGACCCTGTCTCAAAAAGAAAAAAAGAAAAGAAATCAAGAGTTACATTGCCGTGTTTCCTAAGATTCCAAAGGACTTCATTAAAAATAGTTTCCAGCTTTGCGTAGTGACAGTATTGTAGCCATTGGGGCTTATCTGAGGCATGGTTATTATTGATTAAAAATAGCTTAGAACTGGTAATATGTGAGATCATTTAATCCAAAATTTGCTTTCCTGTCATAGAACCCCACTGGATTGCTGAAGGTCGCAGAAACAGTTAAACCTTCCTGATTTCCGGTCCTTGTTTTTTCTGCGTGTGTTATATGTTTAATTTCCATAGCAGGAATATGTAAGGATATCAGTACTAAAACTCCAGTAATCAGGGGCAGAGTAATCGGGGGCATTTTATGCTTCACACTGTAGGCATGGGGCTTATGGGTTCTGTTTCTTCAGCATGATCACAAGGTTACTCCCCTTGCTGGTCCTCCAGTCTGTTGCATGCCTTAGCCGTGGTGGCTTGGCACGGCTGCTTAACCAGTGCATGTCGAATGACCTGAAGAGTTAGGAAGCTCCGTGGGTCAAGCGTATGCCATATTGGAAACTCGAGACTGTTGCTTAAACCACAGTGAAGCAAACCAGGCCTTGCTTATTTTAAGTGCAGTCTCGGACATGGCTGTGGAAGGAGGGTCCTTAAAGACCAAAATTCCATTCCTTTATAATCCATTCTACTTCTGCTCATTTTGAAACTTCTGTACCTATATTTGACCCAGGCCATTAAATGTTTTGTATGCATAGGCCACTGAATGAGGCGAAAGTGGCTTGTTTGCTTTACTTGGGGAAGTGGCAGCCTTGTGTCTTTATTTCTCTTGCAAGTTCTGGCTGAGCTCAGGCTTATTGTGATCCTTCTGCTTCAGCCTCCTGCGGCTGGTGTTGTGGGTGTGCACCACCGCCTCCAGCTCGGCGTAGGAACCCTGGAAAGTTACTTTAAAGATTTATAAAGAGAATAAACTACCTTGTGAGTTTGTGAGTGCTGTAACATAGATCTAGTTTTTAGGAAATGTCTGTCATAACTCATTGTCCTATTTTCAGCTGCACGCAGTGATAGACTAGAAGTTTATTTAGGTACGAAGTTATTTTGAGAAAGAACAGTTCTCTCAAGAGGCTATTAAAATATACTTGTAATTTATCTGTATTAGAATTTTGAAATCTTTTAAATAATTAAAAAGCTTTGAAAATTTGACTTTTAAAATATTTTCAGAACTAGAGTTTGCTTTCCTTTGCTCATATGTACTTTAAAATAAACATGTCGCCTTCCATGCAGATGCACAGCGGTGTTTGGGTGTTTATGCTGATCTTTCTAGCCCTTGCTAGGCAGTGTAAATTATATTTAGTTTCTTTATTCAGATCTTGTAAGGAGAACATAGCAGGAGTAGCTCCTAAGTGTTTCTCCTAAAATCTTTGGTCTCCCTGCCCCCAGCACTTACACATATTTAAATGAGGGGCTAGTGTTAGTGACCTCTTGAGGAAAAGCTTATTCTATTTGAGGTTAGGGTACAAGTAACCTATTGGGGTGGCTTTTTCCTTAGGGCAGATTAAAGGTTCAGATAGAAAAATTGCCTAGTTGGTTTGTATACCCACTTTTTTTTCATATTTTCTTGATTTAGTTTTGCTCTTTGGTTAGTAGTTCACAAGAGCTATAGCTTTAAACTTGTACATTTATAATAATAAACTATATAATAATAAACTATATAATCTTGGTCATCTTATTTAACATCTTGTTCTTGCATGTTTTTTCTTTTAGTCTATAAAATGGGACAAGTAATAGAACTACCTTCCAAGATTTTAAGTAGATTGAATGCTTGTGTAAAGACTTGAGACTAACTCATGGTTTATACTTTTTAAGTGTTAGCTAATGAGTTATTGTTACCAAAGCTAGTGAGATGGTGTCTTTTAGGTATTGGTCAGTTTAGGCTTTACCTAAGGACTTGAGAAAGGAAGATTTGAACAGTACTGAGCGCTAAGTAGACTCCCTGAGAAAAGGAGGGCATTGTAGTTCCGAGGGAGCGACATCAGAGCGAGCGTAGAAGGAAGACAGCGTCACGGGACTTGTGGCTGGAGTGGCCAGTCCCTAAGTTGAGTGTAACAGTGAAGTTCTGCGGTCTGGGAAGTAGTGAAGAATGAAGGTAGTCAAGATTGGCCTTCTCTGCTTTGGCCAGTTCCCAGGGGCCTCAGTAGAAGGAGTTACTGCCAGGGGTCCCCGTGCACCTGTGATTCCCCAAAATCCTGCTCCCTTTTTCTGGTTATACTTTGCAGATATAAAAGTTCATCTTGGTGTTATACCAACCTGCTGGAAGATCTTCCAAGGAAGAGCTTGAAAGGTTGACCTGGAGTGTTCTGCAGGGCATTAGACCACCCTTTCCAGCCAGAAGCCTTCTGGAGGCAAGAGTCCTGCCCGCCACGCACTTCCATGGTGTTGGGGCTGAGGGACTTGGTCTGCCCCTTTCAAAAAATGCTGTTTTTCTTTCCCTTAAAAGCTGTGTAAAGACTCTCCCTTGGTATTTTTTAAGTTCAAGATGTTTTTAAACGACATTTTCTTGAGAAAAATACTCTTGACTGTGACTTGGGAGCCATATCAGGGGCAGTCACAGTCTGAGATGAAAGCAAACATTTTAAGTTCGTTATGTCTGACCGGGTCTGCATGCAAGAGTAGTAAGTAGTATTTTTACCTTGAAACGCACCCTAAACTGTGTGTGTATACTTAATAATTACTGTTTCATTCCTTAGCCCAGGCAAAAATTTAAACCAAAAAGTGATATGAATTGTATTTTAATACTTCTGTCGCATCATCACAATTCTTCTAGGCGGTCACGGTTCCATGAATGTCTGAGTAACAGTAATGTGTGGTTAAACACATGCTGTAGTACTTCAGTGCCATAGCCCTATGTTTGTTTGTGTAAACTAAAATGAATGCCGTAATTTAAAGAAATAGTTAAGTTCAAACTTTGGTGTGTTTATTTTTAAAGGAGTGCGTGTATAGGGGTTTGTAAGTAGAATGTCTTTGCTCTCGTTTTTCTAGTTACGTAACATTCTGCAGACTTTCACCAGATTCATGGCAACATTCTCATTAGTGCTTGGTTCTATTCAGTGGTCTAATTTCAAGTGCTATTCTCTTACTTCTCTCTTTATTTTTTTGGTACCAGGGATGGAACCCCAGACCTTGCTCTTGCCAGTCAGGGGCTTATGTCACTGAGCTGTCTCCCTTGCCCACAACTCTGGTCATTTCGTAGTGGTTGGTTTAGGGCAGTGTTTTGAGAATTTTTTTTTTTTTTTTCCCTTGGGACAGGTCTTTCTAGGTAGTTCAGGCTGACCAGCTGGCTCTGAACTGTGCAGTCTAGGGTGGCCTTTAACTTGGGGCAAACCACCTGTCCCAGGTTTCCTAGTACACGGGTTACACTACTACATCCATTTTATTTGGAAAATTTTTAATTTTTCTTTTTTAAGCAGAAAGTAGTACTTTGATTATTGTTACATAACCTTGAGAATTGGATGGAGGAGTTGTGACCTACATATATTTTATCAACTTTCAGAAAAAATCATTATAAATGGTGATGCATAGCTATATTAATATTCCTTTAATTGATTATTTCATACATGAAAATTACCTACAGTTTTTTCTGAACACATTTGGAGTAGCTTATAATCTTCTGTGTTGTCATGTCTTTGACCCTTCTCTGTGAAGTCAGAATTCATCATTCCTTTATTGTCGTAGCTCTTTGTTACGTTTCTGTATTGTTAATCATTTACTGGTTCCACTGTGGATAGTAAATGTCCTAAAAGAAAGGAGCGTGTTCATCTTTATGTTCTTAGTACCTGACTCTGTGCTGGTTCTCGTATGTGTTCAGAAAGTGAGGGAATGTGTCTTCTTGTTGACCAGCTGATGTCCTGTTTGGGTCAGTGAGACGTTCACAGTACTGCATTTGAAGATGAGGTGACTAGTCTTAAGTTTTAGGATGATAGTGGCAGTGCGAATCACAGTGAGGAGGCAGATGGTCTTTACCAGGAATAGGCAAGTTCAGTGTCTTTTCCTTTGCCAAACACAGAGGTCGTGGGGTTTGAATCTCCATGTCTGCGAGGATGGCAGTGTCATTGGTAAGTTGAAGGGTAAATGGGGATGCGATGAGTTTGATTTTAGGAATGTTAGGTTTGAACTGAAATTATTTAGGGCTGAAGTTTTGGAGCTTCCTGGTAGAATGCTCACTTTGCATGTATGAGGCCCTGGGTTCTATCCCCAGCACCACAAAAACGATAGAAAAGAAAGTATTAATTAGGTGGAACATGAGAATTAACTCTTGTATACTGAAGATTGCAATGTTTTGAGTTTTTGTGTGAAATTTATATATGCTGTGTAGAAAAATTAAGGAGTAAGAGTTTGAAGAGAAAAAAGTTATTTCCCTTGTTATAGGTGTTACAAAAAATATAGTATTTGGCCTAAAAGGATGAAGGGTTCCATAATGGGCTAATTGGATAGTTTCCTCTGTTACTTCTCCATAACAGCCTGCCTTACTGAAATTGTTCAGTGTTCGTCTTTCTCTTTAGACATCAGTAGAGCAAGGAATGTGTCTTTTCAGGGCTGAAGTCTCAGTTATAAACATGGTTGCTGGTGCATGTTGGGCACTTGGTAAATAATTATTTAGTGGATTAACCATTCATTGACTTAAATTTTTCTTGTGATAGGTTAACATTGCTAATTAGAATTATTAGCTTTTAAATTACTAGGTAATTGGTTTTTATGTAATTATAAGGATTTTAAACTTGTAGAGATCTAGGAATCTAGCAGATCACGTAGTCAGGCCTTGACAAGGTAATGAACCCCAAGTTACTGAATTACAGTCCATATTTAGCTATATTATATTTGCTGATGGGCAGAGTCATAATTCTTTTTTTTTTTTTTTTTTTTTTTTGCCTTTTTGAGACAGGGTCTCGCCATGCAGTTCAGGCTGGCATTGAACTCACTTTTGTAGCCCAGGTTGGTCTCGAACTCGGTGTGATCCTCCTGCCTCAGTCTCCCAAGGGCAGGGGTTACAGGAGTGTGCTACCACGCCCGGCGGCAGAGTCATAATTCTTTAGAGAAATATGCTCACAGTGCATGTCTTTTAAACTGGTAGCAAATGAAATACTTGCTTGGATGGACTTGTGGTGGTTTCACAGAATGACTCTTCTTCCTTTTTTTTTGTCATTTCTTGCTATTCTTTGACCAGTAGCTGTATGAAAGACTAGAGAGGAAAGGCTTTATTTATGCATGCCAGCAGTATTTTTTTTTTAAGTCTAATAATTAACATGAAATTTGGGCTGAACTGTAGACTTCGTTTCCTCCTTTCTTGCCCATGTTAACCTGGTGAGTTACGTTGGTTTTAGGCTTACCATTGTTTAATGATATATTCTTTATATTCTTGTGAGTCGTTGGACTTTGTTTGAACACTGTCTTTTGTAAAACAAAAGTTTAGATGGGGGAGGTCCTGAGACCATAACCAGAAGGTATAATTTTAAAATGCACAGTTCAATTTTTTTTTTTTTTGGTGCTGGGGATTGAACTCGGTCGGGGGTCTTGTACTTTCCAGGTAGGCACTTAGGTTGCTGAGCTATACGCTTGACCTCATAGTGTGATTTTTATGAGACGTACACTGATCATGAGGGGTAAGCATCCAGTATTTTATTTTATAGCTTCTTAAACACTGCGGTGCTATAAAAAAGGAATTACACTTTTGTTGGGAACAGATAACGTAGTTCCTTAATGTACGTCAGACTGAGGTACGTTTTCTGCAGGTGTGTATTCTTACTTGCTTTTCTTGTTTCAGTATCAAGATAAGGAAGAGGTCGTCTTGTGGATGAACACCGTTGGGCCCTACCATAACCGCCAAGAGACGTACAAGTACTTTTCACTTCCATTCTGTGTGGGGTCAAAAAAAAGTATCAGTCATTACCATGAAACTCTGGGAGAAGCACTTCAAGGAGTCGAGTTGGAATTTAGTGGTCTGGATATAAAATTTAAAGGTCAGTAAATATTAATAGTTCTTACTGTATGTGTTAGACGGTAGACTAATTTCCTAACTTCAGCCCTGCTGATGTTAGGGCTAGGCGATTTTTTTGTTGTTGTTATGCTAGGCTATTGTGTGTATTGTAGGATGTTTAATTGTTAACACATTTATGCTCCCATAATGTACTTCTTCCTCCAGTGTGTTTTCTAGTGAACCCTGTAGGGACTAGCTACAAGCCAGGGAAGGCCTTCGTCTAAGTCCGTTGTTCTGGAGGCATGAGACTACATTAGCTTTATCCTTTTATTTATGCATTTCTTTTGTATATGGCTTATACTTTTGAGTTAAGAATTTGTCATTTTTGGGGAGCCATTCTTGTATATTATCTATCTTTATTCTTCTTCTTACAGGATCTCACTATACAGGTCAGGCTGGCCTTGAGCTTACTTTGTAGCCTGGGCTGGTGTTGAACTTGAAATGATCTCCCGGCCTTAGCCTCCCAAGTGCTGGGATTACAGGCATGTGCCATGGTACCCAACTTTGTTATTCTCTATTTTGCTATGCAGTTGTTTTTTTAGAAGTATACTTTTTTTTTTTTATTAATGTCTACATTAAAGTAAAATCTTAAAGGGTCAGTCAGATGGCTCAGTGGACTAAAGCGCCTGCTTAGGCAGCCTGGGTTTGATCCCCAGTGTGCTGTGCTGACCCTGCGCCCGGGGTGCGCTGAGATGGCGATTGAGACCTTTTTGTATTTAGTACAGAGTCTGCAGGGTCTCACTATGTAGATTGGACTCATAGTGGTTCTCCTGTTTTCAGTCTCCTAGGCGCTGGGATTATAGGTGTGTGCCACCACCCCTGGTCTCTGTTGGGGCTCAGTGTGCCTGGGGACAGGGCCAGCAGGGCATGAAGTGCCTGGGATTAAACCCTGGTCCCTATGCTTGGCTAAGTAGGTGCTTAGTTCCCTGAGCTATCTTGCCATCCCCAGTCCTTTAATTTTGACTTGCTAAAATCTATTCTCATGTTTAGAATTTTAGAAATTGTGACTGGAAACAGGTATACATGTTTACATTCTCTTTTTCATCCATATTGCCCTGTAGGGCTTAATTATAACGTTGTTATAAATTTAAACTACATTGTTGTGGCCTATAATTTTATTATTTCATTGTAAATATGCCCTTAGTCTTGTTTTAATTTAATCAAGTGATTTAACATTTAGTTACAAATAAAGTAGAAACAAATTATAATATGTGATCTTTGAGAACTCTAGTAGTACATTTAAGGTAGACATTTTCTCTTTTTTTAAATATATGGTAGGCATTTCTAGTTTATTATGGAGGAGGGAGCAAGAGGGAGTAGGTGAAAAATGTGGAGTGTTACTCTGCCACTGTGCTTGCATCAGCTTTTGAAGTCCTCATCCATCCATGTTTTCTTAGGAAGAGTGCTCATTTAGCAGGCTTAATCTTTCCTCTTTTACTAGTTCCATGAGGCTGAGATGGAGAGATTGTTTAGCGGATGATGACTTCATGGACTAGAAGAGTGGAGTTTATTTTTATTCCAGAAAATGCTAAGCTCTTTTGATGAAAGAAGAGCTAACAAGTGTTGTTCCTTGGGAGTTGGTGGTTCTTTGGGGTTTTGTCAACATTACACCCTCAGCTTGGATTTGCTGTTTAAAAGGTTGCTCTGTTTTTTTGTTTTTTTAATTTTAGGGAAGGGTCCATACGGTGTTCATGGTCTCACTACTAGATTGGACTCAGTGATCTGCCTGTTTACAGCCTCACCACGCTCAGTCTCAGTTGCTGTCTCAGCGTGCTCTGGGGGCGGGGCCTGCATGTCCAGCTTGGGGATGAACCCCTGGCCCCTATGCCTGCTTGTAGGTGCTTTAACCCGCTGAGCTATTTGGTCAGCCCTAAAAAGTTGCTAAATGAAGTGGTCCAGATGAAATAGTAAATGCTAATTAGATTTCTCTTCCTTCTCAATTGTAGGCTTTTGTTTGCTCTAATCAAGCTGACATTGTTCATGCTTTGAGAAGAATTTTTAGGCGTTACTTATAGTATCACAAAACCGTAAAGGTACGGTGCACCGTGGCATCAACTCGTGGACGCCCGCAGTGGCAGCGAGTTGCCCACAGTGTCTCCAGTGTACTAACCGTGTAGCGAAAACCAGAACATCTTGGCTTATACTGCTAATCTTGTATCTCTTAAATATTTGACTTTTAAAGATTCTCCTGAAGGCATATGAAGACACAAAGTTTGGAAATAGTGTGGAGACAGTTAGCTGTGTGTAGTATGCGTGCAGCCGTTGCCTTGTGAGGGCCTCGCTGCGTAGTTCAGGCTGGCTTTGCGTCTGCTGTGTGGCCCAGGCTGGCTCTGGCCCTGACCTCTTGCCTGTGACCCTGCCTTAGCCTCCTGTGTGCTGTGATTACAGGTATGTGCCGTCATGCCTGGCTGCTTTTGTTTTTATTTTTTAAACCTTGGCAGATTCTGTCAGGCTGAATGGATAGCATTAGTTTGAAAATGAAAGGTTTTTAAAGAATTAATGATAGTTTAGGTCTAATGTGGTATGCCTCATTTAAAAATTTATATACAACTTTTTTTGTATATGGTAGTGTTAGACAACAATACTAATTGAGACTGTAGAGAAAATACATAAAATGTATAAGGGCAGACTTAAGTTAGACATTTTAAAACTGCCTGAATTTATTATCCTCTAATTTTAGAATATACTTTAGAACCTTGCCATTATTGAGGGGAAGAAATGTGTTTTATTGTACTTGTAGTTATAGGCAAATTACTCATAGTTCTCCTCTGTAAAATATGAGAAATAGTGTTTGCCTGATAGAAACAGTGTTAGATTTAAATGAGATAATATATTACTAGTTTTAGATTACATGGTCATAGGACAAATAGTAATTGCTAGTGGCTTTCTTTTCTTTCTTTTTTTTTTTTTTTAATATATATATGTTTGGGACAGAGTCTCACTACACAGCTTGGACTCCTAGTGATCCTCGTTTTCAGCCTTCCCAGCGCTGGGATTACAGGTGTGCACCACTATGCCCGGACTCAGTGGCCGGCTGCAGCACACCTGGTGGTGGGACCAGGGCTGCCGATGGTGCCAGGATCAAACCTCGGTCCCTGCGCTTGCTTAAGAGTGTTCTTAGTCCACTGAGTTATCTTGCCAGCCCCTGAGAAATTATAATTTTATGATGACCTCTGGCCCATAATATGGGGCGATATTTCCAGCTTGATTTTGTACTAGTAGTTATGGAAGATTAACATTAATTTATTCATTATAGAATCTGGTTTATCCCCACGTTGCTGTACTAGCCCAAGGTCCTTGCTGCAAAGGGGCAGAATGTTCTTGTTCATCACTGTATCTCTAGCTAGTAAGAGATAGTAAGTTCTTAATAAACTGCCTAATACCCGGATGGTTTAATTTTGATTGTTAGGTGATCTGGAGTACTGTTAGCTGGGGAGGTCCCTGCCCAGGGCCTTTACCCAATTGGAGAATCCTGAAATACAATAAAACATGTTAATCTCTCAAAATCCATGCACTATATGGAGGATACCTTCCATTTGTTTTATTCATCCTTTGAATTTTACCTCGAGGGTTTCACATCAGCAGCAATAAAATGATTATACGAGTGTATTTTGTTCCGTAGAGTGAAGTGCTGAGTTGCGAGTGCTGCAGATACAGAGCAACGCCGCAGGATTCTAGAGCCCTGGGTGCTTCTAGTTCAGCGATTCTTCGCTTCGGCTCTTGTGATCCTCAGTAGAGAATATTGCCATCTGTAGGTCTGCTGGAGTGGGCTAGGTCTGACTGCCAAAGGGTGCGGAAGAGGACAAGGGCTTGCAGGGATGGCGGGCCCTGCTATTCAGAGGGAAGGTTTTTATTGGAAACCACTTCCCACTCTTCGTCCTAGCTTCTGTTCTAGTTTTCGTACCCGCAGTGTTTTCTGGAGGAAGTCTACCTCTGATATTCAGCAGGAACTACGTGGAGGTTATGTAGCTGTGTGCTGGGTGGAAGAGGGTATTGGGGCCCCAGCTGCTTTGTGAGACTGTGTATGTTCAGTCCTTTATCTGTCCTGTACCTTTTTTTTTTTTTTTTTAAAGAGATTATTGGGTTTTTAATATTTTTTTTATTTACTTGTTTTCTTGTTTTGTTTGTTTGTTTATTTTGTGGCTGGCTCAGCCTTCCTTGGTGGTGGGGCTGGCGCAGCATGTGGTGCCGGGAATCGAACCGCAGTCCCTGCATTTGCCTGAGCTTTCCTAAGCAGGCGCTTTAGACCACTGAACCATCTCGCCGGCCCTCTGTCCTGTACCTTTAAAGGTCTGCCTACCTCTTGTGTTCTGAGTGTCTTTTTTTGAGTTGTGCAGCATCTGTCCCCCTCCTTCTTTAGGATCCTTTCTGATAGATTCTGGCTCTAGTGTGAATTGCTGGATTACTGTGGTGGTCATCTAATATGGCTGAAGCCCTTAAAGCAGTAGTTTGTCTTCCTGGAGGCAACCTACCCTTCTTCTCTAACCCAGCCTAGGCTGCAATATCCTTTCATCGTCCCTGCCTCCACAGGAAAGACCCTAATCAATGCCTCAGATGTTTCTAAACATCTGCCTTCAATTCTACCCCTAACAAAATTGCGTAAAAGCCTCAGCTTTGTCTCAGGCCAGAGGATCCGCCTGCCCCACCTGCCCTCAATCCTCTCAGTGTCTTTGGAGTTAATAAAGGCTCCTTTTGACTCCTTAAAACACTAGACCTGGCAATCCCATTCAATCCAGCTGTCCCCTACTGGGAATTTTTCCAGAAGAACTGAAGACATCATACCATAGTGATATCTATGCACCTTTGTTCATAGCAGCACAATTTGTGATAGCCAAATCCTGGAAACAACTAAAATGCCCATCATCTGAAGAATGGGTGAAAAAGATGTGGTATTTTCACAAAATGGAATATTACTCAGCTATACAGAATGATAGACTAGAAGACTTCATATATAAATGGATGTATCTTGAACATATACTCATTAGTGAAATAAACCAAACCTACATATGCCAATATTGTATAGTCTCCCTAATATAAGGACTCAAAAGAAGAAAATAAATAAATGAATAAATTTTGGGCGGTACCAGGAATCAATCTCAGGACCTTGTATTTTCCGCATCCTCAACCCCTATAATTTTTTTTATTATTATTTTCTTTTAGAAGAGTGACTTAAATATAAAATGTGTTTGGAAGAGTTAAAAAAAGAAAACCCTAAGGTTTATTGAAAGTGTTAATGTTTAATTGTTTGACCAATCTTACATATCTATTATCTATTAATCTAAACAGATTTGATGATGAAAATATGTAATACAACCATTGTTAAATTTTTCTTGTTTTGAAAATCCTGTA
>PVKN010024539.1:0-14415 GCA_004027915.1 Capromys pilorides
TGGATTTCTGGAATGTTTACTATTATATGTCTGGGTGTGTTTTTAATAGGGTTGATATTATTTGGAGTTCTATATGCTCAGGTTACTGAATGTCAGATTATTTCCACATATTTGGGTACTTTTCTGGTATTACTTCTTCCTATATTCTTTTTATATCATTTGTATTGACTTTCTCTTTGTTGCCTGTTAGTCTCACATTGTTCATCCTTGCATCATATTGCAGATGTTGAATTATTTTTTCCTGCATTGTAGTTGATTTTAGATATTTTCTTAACATTTCACTAGCTGTGATATCATCTTCCAGATCTGAAACTCTATTTTTACTGTTATTCAAATAACTTTACCAGGTCATGATGGAGATTTTAAGTTCCTGTATATCACTTTGAATCTGCTTTATGCATTTTATTTATTTCCTATATTGCTCATTCAAGGATTCCATTAGTTTTTCTATTCTCCTCTAATTTTTATCAGTGTCTTCTTTAGAGGCAGCTTTTAATTCTTTCATTATATTTGTCCTTTCTTTTTTTTTTTTACTTCAGAGACTGTTTCTGATCTGCTTTCTTCTCTGTCTTTCTGCAGTTGTTTCTTTGCTTCAGATGCTATTAATTCAGATTTTTCTTGTCCTTCAGAGGTTATTTCTGATCTAATAGCCTCTATGTACCTTTCTGCAATTGTTTATTTACTTCAGATGGTATTAATTCAGAGATTTCTACTGTGTGCTTCCCAATTTCTTCTATGCTACTGCCTCCTGCACTTGTTTTGGGTGGGCTTGGGGAATGCATTTTGCTCCTTCTCTTGGTCATTTTGTATAGCACTGTCCTCTGACCTTTGGTGTAGAGCTTTGATGCTGTAATAACTGTAGCACTGACCAGAATTCTTACCCAAGAGAAGTTATGTGGTTAAGGTAGTTACAGTTTTGTATTTACAGAACTACAGTTAGTTACACTAATAATGGGTAGTGATATTTAGCAGTTGACATACTTTTGTAACTATTTTAGACAGTAAAAGCAAACATTATGTCTGTGTAGCTATACAGATATTAAATTGGGAATTTATAGTCAAGCTAGTCCCCCTAATTTCTGTCTGTAAACCTCCCTTTGATGTACCTGGCATCTTCCAGGAAGACTAGTTAGTCCCAGCTACCTGTTGCCCCCTGTGTCAGTCAAGATAGAAAGAGGAAGGATGCTTTCATAGATCTGGGTCTAACAAAGTGTCTTAGTTTACCAGGTCTGGATGTACAAAGCTTGAGCTCATCCCAATGTGCCCTACATGGGTCTGGCTCTTGTGCTCACCTTCTTCCATATTGTGCCCCTCTGGTAAGATGTTCTGCTTCTGGATTAGCTGAGTGATTCTGTCCCCTAACCTCTCCATAGGGACTTCAGCTGGAGAGTTTCACAACAAGCCTGTATTCTGGGTCTGTGCTGGGTGTGGAGGGGTCCTGAGAGCATGTCAGATGGTCTCACTCACATGGAAGACCTGCTCTGGGACTGGAGGAGTCCAGCAGGTGTAACAGAGCAGTTCTCCCACTCACATGCTGGGTTGTGGTTGGAGCTCTTTTTTTCAGTTTTGGCAATTTATATTTAGATATTGTGAAGATAAGAGATCATTTTTTTCCATGTCCACTCTTCTCATAAGACTATCAAAGGGACTTTCCATTTTTATTATACTGTTTTAACCTAATATATTATATAAAATATATAAATACATTATATGTAAGTATATAATATCAATATGTAAAATATATAATATGTAATATTTATATAGCATGATAACTATCTTAGTTACTTTTCTTTGTTGGGACAAAATACCCCACACCAAAAATGAAGGAAGGTAAGGTTTATTTAGCTCACAGTTAGTGGAAGTTTTAGCCCATACTTGGCTGGCTCCAAAGCAAAGTGTCACATGGTAGAGGTGACAGAGAACAGAAAAGAGAAAAGGGAGGAACAGTGCCTGCTTCAGCTAGCAAGCCTCTCTCCCTTCCTTATATTGTATACAGATTATCCACCTCAGGGTGATAGTATTGGCACCTGTCAATAACAAACTCTAGAAACCATTACACAAGGCTTTGACACAAACCATAGCATTCTGTCTTTGGTCCACCAAAGACTCATGCACATCCTTTCATGCAAAAGACATTTTAGTCCATCTCTAAGAGATGCCAAAGTTCTAACAGTTTCAGCATTGCTGAAAAGTCTAATTCCAAAGTTTCCAGCTCTTAGCTGTGAGCCCCTGTACAAATTAAAAGTTAAACACTTCCAACATTCCGTGGAACAAGAAAAATATTAGCATTCTAAAAAGTACAAACAGCAGGATGTAAAGCATTGGGACCAAAACAAGTGCAAAATCCAGAAGGGCCAACATTAAGTCTTATGGTTCCATGTGGAACATCCAAGCAATTGGTGGCAAACTGTGTGCTCCATGTGGCTGCATTTCTATGGCTTCTCTTTAGGCTCACTTTGCTCCCTCTTTGCAACTTTCCTTATATGATCTACATTTCTGGCTTTTCCAAACTTCTTGGGTTTCCACTGCACTGTAGGCTTCTCACTCATAGGTTCACACACTACCCTCCCAGGGGCAAACAGTCTGGCCTCCCAAGCCTTCTGAAATCTAGGTAAAAGCCTTCTTAATCTCAGAACTTTTACATTCTGCATGTGCTTAAAACTACCTCCATGTAGATGATGTGCAGGTCTGTTGCCAGCTCTAGCAATAGCCAGGCTTTCTTCTCTCTTGGCTGTAAGGGTTGAATGTCTGGATTGCTAATTGCTCTGACCCTGTTTCTGAGTAACACGAAGTTTTTTATGCTGCCAACATTCTGCAACCTCATGTGGCTATTTCCTCCCTTCTGGAACATGACATTCCACATCTTTCTCCTCAGTTTTGAGACTGTAAAGGGTGGAGACTTGCTGCTTCTTGTGATGCCTTCAGGCCATCTTTTCTATCCTCCTGTTCCTTCTAGGAAGTGGAGATCGTCTCAGCTCTATCTTTGCAGTCCACTGCTTTATTGGAGCTTGCTTTATGGCCAAATTCACGCTGACATTTTAAATCATACTGCTGTGGTTTTTGCTCTTGATTCTCAACACAAATCTGCCTAAACATTTCCAACAATGGCCATGCCACCTCCTCAACATTCAACTGCCTTGAAATTTCTTCTGCCAGATTACTAGTCTGACACATTTAATCTCAGTCTCAGGCAAAGTCTGTGGAAATGAGAAAATTCAGAAAAACTTTCTGTCAAGCTATAACACACATCATCTGGAGTTCAATAACCAAATGCAGTACCTCTTCCCAGAAAAAGATCTCCCAAGCCTGGTCTTTATAGGCAGGATTTCTATCAGCCCTTCTGTTGTTCTGAGTTCTGAACAAAATCTCCCATACAGATCAAGTAAATGTATCCCAGCGCTTCTCTTTGTAAGGGACAGCTCTGAACTCTATCTATCTATCTATCTATCTATCTATCTATCTATCTATCTATCTATCATCTAGATATGTATGAAGCCAGATGACTTACTAGGTAAATGGAACCACTATAAATAAGTCTATAATGATGTAGCAGGAAGGTATGGAGAGAAAGGTGAGTTTATAGTTCTGTGTTGAAATTTGAGTCTTTTAGTTATCTTATGCCTATGGACTATGAACCTCACAAGTACTTCCAATTCCTTTCTCCTTTATCTCTCTAAGTAGGTATTTCCAATCTTCCACAGGAATATTAAAACCTGATATTGGGTGTTTTTCTGCTCCCTGGCCTTTTGGCTCTGATGAAATGTCAGCAAGTTACACTACACTTAAATTCTTTCTTTTGAGAATATAACTTATTAAAAAAGGGAAAATATTCTGGAATATTTCGACACTTTTATTTTTACTTTTCCTCTCTAGTGTACACTGGAAACTTGATTGCACCACAAAGCCAAATCTCAAAATAGTGTGTGGACACCAAGGTCTAGATTCCTCTGGGGCTTCGAAAAAAAATTGTCCATACTGAGGTTCCTGGAATACATGAATTAGTTTGTGGTAATTGATACATTGTGTCAACTTGAGGAAGCTTTGCTGGATCAGCTCCACAGGTTCTGGGCTGTGGGGGCCCCGTCCTGCAGGATGTGGAGGGTTTGCCCTGGGATGTGATTAATTCCACCCTGGGTTGTGATTGGTTTCATCCTACAGCTAGATGGGCTACCTCAGAATGATTCAGCAAAAAAAGTATATAAAAAGGAGTTGAGGTATACTTTGTGTGGCCTGGCTCTACACCACTTCCTTGGAGAAGTCCTGGTCCTTGGAGTAGCTTGATCTTCACAACCATGCCACTTCAGAGGAGATGCGATCTTCACAGTGGAGCATTGACACAGAATTTGGAAGAGAGAGGCTTCATGGATGTCACAGCTATTGCTCTTCCTCTGCTCTTCATTGTCTTATGCTACCAAGAACTATGTCATTTGCCATGGAGCCAGTAGAGTATGAACTGAAACCTCCACAAATTGTGAGCTAAATGCATCTTTCCTTTCTTCATTTTGAGTGTCAGGTATTTGTCCCAGTAATGAGTAAAAAAGTAACTAAGACAGAGTTTAAGTTTTCCTATTGCAGCACTAGTTCTTGGTCACTAGTTCTTGGACAGAAGTTTTTGGTCATAAATTTTGGTGCAGCAAGTTGTACTTTTTGGCATTCACTCTTCTGTCCTTTGCCCTTGAGGCAAGTAGTTTCTTTGTGCTTTTATGTCTTCTGAGTGTTTATAAAGGACTCTTGATTTTCAGTTGAGCTCTTTGTTAATACTGGTGGTAGCTCTCAAGATCCTTACATGTCAGGTCATAAACTAGAGGTAGGCAGTAGCATTTTTGGTTTCAAATCTATTTCACATTTTTTTCTCACTCTATGTATCAAGTTTGCAAAAGAAGTTCAACGCTTGTCCTTTGAGCAAAAGTAAAAGTCCTTTACTTGAAGTGTGTAGTAGAATTACTCCTCTTCATCTATTTTATCATATCTTCTTTTGCCAATTGCTAGCATTCTTTGCCTTTTCTCTTACTGTTTATTATTCCTGTTTAATTTGTTCTTAGGAAACGTTATTTCATATGTTGTTCAATATCACAGATCCAGAAACCATCAAATCTAGCAGAGAGCAAAAAATCACCATATAGAACTATACTTCAGAGGCTTAAAGCTCTTCCACAATTTCCCTGAGAAGTTGTCATTAGCAACTTGCACATGCTAGTGTGAGAAGTGAACCTCACCTGTCCCCAGTATGTGGAGCAATACTGTTCATGGGTTGTTATCAGACTCAACTTCATTGTTTCCTTCCCATTGTCACTTTAAAGTGTATTTACTGGTGGAAAATTTCTTCTGGCCTCTGAACAAAAACTGTGGAACTTATGTTTCTAGACATTCATTGGTAACACATACAGAATGATTCAATCTAAGTTAATAAGATACCTTCTCACCTTTGTAATAAAATATCTAGGTTTGTATCATACTTTGTAATAAAATATCTAGGTCTTCACACAAATACAAGAATGTCTTCTACTTGGGACCTAATCTCACAAAACTCTTTGCAAGGCTGAGCTGTTATTTACTTCCAGATTCACCTAGCTTATTTGGTCTCAGATCCTCCTTGTGTTACCAAATAGGAAGCAGGGTGGGGGAAATGAAACAGAAAATTCTTACTTGGAGGACTTATGTAGAGGTACTAAAGTCAAATATTAAAATCTTTCATTTGCAAAGACTCCTTCAAAATCATTACAGATAATGTTTAATGCTGTCACAAGAGGTTCTTTGAAAAAGAATCTCTCAAATTCTGTTAGCTTAAGGCTTCACAAAGCTTGGGTCTTCCTGTACATCATAGATTCTGCTTTAAAATGTTTCCCTAATAGATGTTGGTGGCTATTGGTTAACATGGTGACTTCCATGTGAATAGGTCCCTGAGAAGATGACTCCTAAAGTCAAGATGTAGCAGCATCAAAGTTGGGTCAATTTCTCTGCTTCTCTTCCCAGTTTCTAATTTTCAGCTATCCTCTTTAACTTGACTCTCTACTGGCCTCATCTTGTTTTCCAAGGGAAGCTGTCTTGAACAGAGCTTTCCTTCAGATTTCCCAAATGTTCTCTCTCTATGCTTCAAGAACCTTATAGCCAGCACCAGAGAAAGGGAAGTTTCATCAATAGAGGGTTCTTTTCTTTTCATACTACCCTCTCACTGCCCATGCTGTGTGTGTCCCATACTAGTCCAAGGCTCCTTTATACTGTAAGTGTGGTCTCTTTGAAGTCTACTCCCTGTAGATGAGTAATACTCCATTTGTATAAAAATACCACATCTTTTCAACCATTCTTCAGATGATGGGCATTTTGGTTGTTTCCAAGATTTGGCTATCACAAATTGTGCTTTTATAAGCATAGGTGCACATATATCACTATGATATGATGTTTTCAGTTCATCTGGGAAAATTCCCAGTAGGAGGATAGCTGGATTGAATAAGATTTCCAGTTCTAGTTTTTTAAGGAATCTCCACACTGCGTTCCATAATGATTGCACCAGTCTGCATTCCCACCAGCAGTGGACAAGGAATCCTTTTTCTCCACAGCCCCTCCAACATTTGTTGTTGGCTGATTTCTTTATGATAGCCATTCTTTCTGATAGTATCTAATTTGCATTTAATGTGCATTGCACAAATGGCTAGTGATGTGGAGCATTTCTTCATGTATCTATAGTCTTGTCGAATTTCTTTCTCTGAGAAATGTGTGTTCATCTCAGATGCACATTTCTGGATTGGGTCTTTGAATTTTGGGACCCTAATACTTTTTAGTTCTTTATAAGTTCTAGATAGAAGACTGACCTTGGGAGATACAAAAGTTACATGTTCTGTTATACAGGTTTTGCTTTAACTTGTCCCTAACCACCCAGCAGAAAAGTTTAACCACAGAATACACAAAGAAAAGCTAGATTAGTATGCTGAGCTGTAAAAGGCTTAAATCAACAGCTTCTGACATTGCCAGTTCTGCCAACAACCAACTATGATTATGGAATATTTGACTATGTGTACAACTACTTTCTCTTAGTTCAATGAGGAGAAATAACGATTAGAAAAATTATCATGTCTGCATCCTGTTCTCTATAACTACCATGCAGACAACAATATGCATTGTATCAATTATTGGGAATGTACTACTAATGTGTTTGGAAACTGTTGCATTGTTATATCTTATTAAAAGTAATAAAAAAGAAGTCTACTCCCTGAAGGCTAGTTGGGAAAGAGAGACCTTCACCATCTTCCCTTTGAGGTAAAGAAAGGCCAGAAGTATTATCTAAGGAAATTTCTCCATAAATCCTTCCCCTTTTCCAAACTCTTGACACTGTAGAGTTTTTTCATATGTCTCATATTTTATTTCTGCCAATTTTTATGTTTGGAAAGTCTTAAGTGCTATATTGTGGTACAGTAGGTATAGTTACAGCTTAACATTTTCTAATACACCCAAGGGGGTGCTCTTTACTTTTTCAAAGTGCTAATGGTCTGAAACTCTTTCTAACAACACCGATAAATTTGCCATCACTTGCTAAGTTCAGGGCTGCATAAAAAATGATGAATTCTTTTTGTGATTGCTCATGATTTTTGGTAGGCTGAGCAATGTTTTCCCAAAGGACATCTATATCCTAAACTCCAGAATCTATGAATGATATTTTACATTGCAAAATAAAAATCACAGTAGATTTGATAAAAAAATCTTAGGATTGGGCAATTACCATAGATTATTCAAGTGGATTCTAAATGTAATCACAAATGCCCTTATCAGAGGAAGCAAGGGGAGTGGAGACTAGAAGAGAGGAGATGATAACTGATGATGACAGCAGATGCTGGGGTCACAGGCATTGGTGATGGTGTTAGCCATAGATTGAGAAATGCTGCTAGAAGCAGGGCCCTTCAGAGCCTCCAGAGGAAAAGTCCTTTGCATACATCTTAGTCTTAACCCTGTTAATCTGATTTTAGCCTTCTGGCCTACAAAAGTCAAAGACAAAACACTTATTCTGCTTGAAGCCACTAAGTTTGTGATTTGTTTGTCACAGTGGCCATAGGAAGAGAATGTACTCAAGCAATTGAGTCCCACAGTATCTTGAAACTTTATAAAGAAATCATTTTCCCTGAACTATTAGGCTAATGTTGAATGACATACAAGTAAGAATCAATGATTCTTTCTGATGCTTCAGAGTCCTCTACCTTAAATAAGCATTGCTATTTTGAAATATCTTCCTGAGTTGTGTTTTGTCTTTTGAGGAGAGTCTTCACAAGTCAGCTTAAAAATTAGTTTTTACTACACTAATTCTCTATCTTGTGTATAAAGTTTGGGGCCTCATCCAGCTCTAAAATAATAAAAATTTTAAAAAATCAAAAATATTGAATGCTAGTACACCAGTACATATCTCTATCTTCTAGACAGTTTCAAAGTTCAAGTGAAAGTTACTTCTTTTGTTTTAAGAAGTTCAGTAGGCTGCATTACTGCCTTCTGCTGAAGAGCTTTAAATAATTTTTGCCCAGCACTATTTTTGGTATCCAGGACAATAGATTATTATAGGCAAAAGAAAAAATTCAGGGCAGTACTCCAAAAATAGGACATTTCATTTTGAAATGAATTATCGCTTACTTAGTCCCAGTGTAACTTTCAGGGACAAAAAGAAATCCTTCCCCAGGGGAGCAAGTCAAAGACCTTGGTAACATTTTGAAACAGCAAGTATGGATTGATTTTATTTTGTTTATTATCTAATGTTTATTAAATTCCTATTTCCATTCATATAACTCCACAGCTTACAGATTCCCCTAACAATGGGATGCAGAAGCAATTTCAGTTTAGCACCCTTATTATAGCTCTTATTTCTTAGAAAAGTGAAAAGGGCAAAGAAAACCTTAAGCATCCTCTTTGTTCTTTGCTTTGTTATAGGGATTGTATTATTTATGTGTTAATAGATGTATATGTTGCACTCTTATCATTGTACAATTTGGAAACAAAGATACAGCAACAATATAACAACCGTGCAGTAATCAATGTATGCTAAACACCTTTCCTGGTGTCTTTAACTTTTCAATTTTGACAGGGAACTTTACTTTTCTGATATTTTTCTCAGAAGAAAAAAGAAGCCAAATTCAAATCAGCCTATGCTTATGGTCAGTGTACTCCCAGGTAACATGTGAAAGTTAGCTGCAAAAGTGTCATCACATGCTCTCCTTCTTAAGGAGTAAATAGGCAGGAAAGTAATGCAGACATGAAAAGCAAACTGTTCTAATGTGAGGATAATGTAAGCGTGCATGGAAAGAAAGGACACAGATGAGGGAGCCGTTCCTTCTGTTTGGAGAGGGTTTGCATGGCTAAAATAAAGACAAGGAGTCAAAGTATGATTTCAAGAATCACAAACTTATTGCCAGAAAAAGACATTAAATGATTTTTCAGTTCTCAGTGAGGAAAAATAATAAAAACAAATACATAAAAAACTGTTTAATACCTCTGACCATTAGGGAAATGCAAATTCAAGCAACTCTGAGATTCTATCTTATTCCAGAAAGAATGGTTACCATTAAGATGTCAAATAATAACATTATGCTGGCCAGGCTACAAGTGAAAGGAAACCTTTCTACATCGTTGGTGGAAATATAAACCAGTATAACCATTATGGAACTCAATATGGAGATTTCTCAAAAACATACAAGGAAAAATTACAACTTACCATCTATTCCTCTTCTAGGTATCATCCCCAAAGTGTTGATAACATTATATTACAGTGTACATGTCCATGTTTATAACAGCAAAATTCATAATATCTAAGTCTTAGAAGCAACCCATGTCTAGTAACAGATAAATAAATAAATTTTTATATGAACTGGATTACTACTGTGGTCTTAGTTACTCTTCTATCTTTGCTGGAACAAATACCAGGCACTCGAAATGAAGGAAGGAAAGGTATATTTAGCTCACAGTTACTGGAGGTTCTAGTATATATTGGGCTGGCCCAAGGCTGAGTGGAACAGGGCAGAGAGCATCCAGTTCATGGCAGCAGAACAGCAACAATCACGACAGAGGCAACCAACGAACCAGGGCGCAGAGAGCAACAGCATGAGTCTGTCTCTGTCTCTCTTTATATTACATTCAGGCTCTCTGGCTCAGCCTGTCCACCTTAGGCCACATCCATAACCCCAGAAGACTCAGACCCATAATCCCATCTGTACTAAAACACATAATCCCAGTGGATTATGAATCAAGTGTCAAACTCTAGAAGTCCCTGCCCCATGATTGCATGAGGCTTTGGGGGGGACAACATAAACCATGACAACTGTGTAATAAAGAATTTATTGAGCTCTTTGTTTGGAAATAGATGAACCTTGGGATCATAATGATGAGTGAAATGAATCAAATATGCAAACTTAAATATGACATGGCTTCTCTTATATGAGAAGCCCAAATTATGAATCAAGAACAAAATGAAAGAGAGATAATAGAAAATAAGGTGAACAGTCTTTTGCAAATGGAAAAGAAACCAAGGGATAGAGGAAGAGTGTAAAAAGTGAAAGGGTAAGGGATATAAAAATAACTGAGATGTGTTACCTACATGTACCAACTTCACATAAGGCATGAAATCAATATGTACTGCAAACATGTAGTAATAAACATGAAAATTGGAAGCAAAACAGGAAGAAACTGAAAAAAGGTAATTGAGAAATGGAATATATTAACCATGTAGTAGGTGAATTCTAATTCCATTTAAACTAATGATAAAAGTCTATTGGTCTATTAGGATGGAAATAAACCTTTGCACATTTAAGGTTTAATAACATTCTTTGAGAGAAGGATATTTTTCTTTATCTTCTTAACACAGTAAAACATGTCACTTAAGGTGGCAAATTACGTGTTTTGAATAATTTCAAAGCTACATAGCTGACAGGAAAGGGGAAACTACTGCAGTGAATAAGTGACTATTGATGTGAGTTGTTTGGTTTGGCTTAGTTTTGCAAGATTAATATTATAAGAAATATCAATTTAATTTTGTAATCTCCCACCCCCCCTTTTTTTTTTTTTAATTTTATTTATTTATTTATTTGTTTGCTTGTTATGTTTGTTTTGTTTCTTTATTTATTTATTTTGTGGCTGGCTCAGCCTGCCCTGGTGGTGGCGCTGGCGCAGCATGTGGTGCCGAGGATCGAACTGCAGTCCCCGCAGTTGCCTGAGCCCTCCCAAGCAGGCACTTTAGACCACTGAACCATCTCGCCGGCCCTCCCACCCCCTTTTTGAATCTTGAAATTAGTAAGTATCTGCTTTGCATTCTTGGTTACTTTGTGTTGCTGGGACACAATACCCAATGACCCCAATGTTTGTTTTAGTTTCTAGTTTGTGGAGATTTCAGCTCATAGCTGACTCCAGGGCAGGGTGACATTGCAGAGAGGTAAGGAAGAGGAGAAGCAGTTCTTGGTGTAGAGGCAGGAGGCAAGGAAACAGCAACAGTCCTTTTCCATTTTATTCCATCCAGGGTATAAGCCACCCACACCCAGAGTTGGCATTCTCATTTCCATACCTAGAACTATGCTAAATCAATCGGTAGACTAATTCAGTTACCACACACTCTTAGTCGATATTTATTCATCCTAGAACCATCCAACTCCAAAAGTCTCACCTATGAGCACATGAAACTTTGGCAAGGACTTTTATATATAATCCATAACATATGTAACCAAAATGATGGGCTTGGGGGTCCTATATAGCTTTAGGGATGATTGTCCCAAGAACTAACCTATTAGGTGAAAGAGCTTTCAGCTATACCCTCCACCTCTGGAGTAGGAAGAGGGACTGAAAGTCAAATTATCACCAATCTCCAATGATTTAACCTATTACCCCTAAATAATAAAGCAAGACTGTATAAAACCCCAAATAATACTGCTGAGTAATCACCCATGCTATTAACGTTTTCTATATAGCAGGCCAGAACTATACTCAAGAGCTCTAGAGGTGGGATATAGAGAGCTATATCAGTAAGTTTCCCATTCAACACAAGAGTGAACTTGATCTCAGCCTGATCAGCAGGGGTAGTAGACTGGGTATTCTCAGAGTTTTTATGTGGAAATTTCCCACAGGAGCCATCCATTATCTGCTGGGTGGCAGTCTTGGTATGGACCAAGGTCCTAAGTCCCTCCAGGATCCCAAAGTCATCATGGATGACCTTGGCTAAGGATCCTGAGTAGTTGGTGGAACTTTAATTACTATTGACAACATGAGTGGAGTTGAATTTTTCATGGTTTATATCCATAACAAACGAGGGCATCAAGGGAAGGGGCAGAGATGATGGCTTCTTTGGCATCAACCTTCGAATAAGTCTTGCCTTCTCCCAATGTAGTGAGGACAACAAAGAACCCCACAAAGTATTGGATTCCAATTCACCCCTATTTGATGTTGATGTGATCTCACTCTTACAAGATGGATATACTTGTTCCATTTGTGACAAGCTGCTCATTCTCAACCCTCAGTTCATCATTTACCAAAAGTGAAATCATGCTGGACCACAATGATCATGTAAAAGTGATAAAACTTACATTAGGGGCAACAATACTGTATTACTCACTGTAGTGTTTGATACATTGTGTCAACTTAACTGGATCACCTTGGCAGTCCCAAGCCCTGGGCCATGGGGCCCTCGCCTCCTTGGGGCAGGGAGGTTCCCACCCTAAGGGATGGAAGGGCCCAGCCCAGAGTGACTCAGCATAAAGAGGGTATATAAAGGGGTTGAAGAAGGATTTAGTGTTCAACTTCCTCGGAAGAACTTTAGTCTTCGCAGTCAGCTTAGACATCTTCTCCTGGTTTCCAGTTCAGACTCTTCAACCTCTGTATTGGATCCATCAACCTTCCATCACAGACTCTTCAGCCTTCCATCCCTTCTGTCACAGACCCATCAGCTGACTGATACAGACTTTCACAGAACACTGCAGAGAGCTTCAGACCTTGGGACTGAATCCTTCAGTCTCCAGTGTGAAGATGTCCTCTGCACGCTTCCTCCTCTGACTCTGTGGCTGACCATCATACGCCAATCTTGTAATGTCTTATACATTTGTACATATTGTGTTGTATCTGTTCCTCTAATAAAACTCAGACTAATAACAGTCACTCTCTGATGCAGTCACTGTTTATGAGGGAAAAGATTTAATACAAAATCTGTACCAATCAATGTTTTACTAAAGAAACAGGCATAACACGAGACATTCAAAATGTATAGGAAATTGCAATATTGGCTTAGGATGGTTAGCCATAGAGTTGGATGAGGAAGCAAGCTGAAAGTATCTGCACATGGGAATCTAGAAGGTTCAGTCCAAAGCATGGAGATCATTGCAGCATCCCATACAAGTCTATATCAGGAGGCTGACAGATCAGTGACAGAAGGTTGAAGAGTCTATGATGAAGATCTTGAGTCTACTCTGGAGGGCTAAAGGATCTGAGGTGGAAACCAGAGTCTGCTAGAAGCCAGGAGATGACAGCCAAACTGAAGGTGTTGACTGGAGCTCTTCCGAAGAACAGAAGCCAGTCTGTCCTTCCTCATTTCCCTTTTATAGAATCCAGGGGACAAACCTTCTTATGGCGAGTTCTCTATACCCTGAGGTACAGACAGCCACATGAGGGCAAGGGCTCTACACTGCTGCGTGTAAGCTTTCTGTGCTGATTTGGTTAAAGTTCTAAACTTCTCAAGTTGACACAAGCATGACTAGGACAAAATGCCTAATGTAAGATTTAAAGGAGAGATTTCTTTTGCTCACCTCTTCTAAATGGGTTCAGTTCATGTTTACCAAGCTTCAGTGCAAAAATAGCAGGAGGGAGAAGTATGCTGAAGGAAAGCTGTTTCACCATGGCAGCCAGGAAGCAGAGAGACGGGGGAGAAAGTCACAGACAAGTTACATCTTTCTACCTCATGTCCTCAGGAACCCACCCCCAAACAGGCTCCACCTCCTAAATGCACATTCAGCCCTGGCTGGATTAATCCACTAAAGAGAACAGCGTCTCCACAATCCAGTTACTTTCCAAAGCTCATTTTTAAATATATGAGGTTTTGGGGGAGGGGCATTTTAAGATTTAGGTTTTAGCAAATACCCGTGTTGTGAAAGTTAGGAGTTCTGTTAGCCAGCCGCTCTCTGCAGCAAAATCTGTTTATTCCAACCTTTACACTGGGTCTCCAGGCCTCTGCAGGCACTTTATGAGGAAACACACCTGTGTGTCAAATGAAGAGGAGCAGAGAGCCCACCAGCTCCAAAATTCTGTTAAATATTAGGTTTTGAAACTTAGATTACCTCTAGTATACTCTAAATAAATTTTATCTTCCTTTTGTTCAAAAGATTAAATAAAAATAAATGAAAACTGAATCACTTCCTCGAGAGCATAGACCTAGAAAGTGATGCTTCCTCCTTATCTTACTCAGATTCATTCCAA
>PVKN010024540.1:0-14415 GCA_004027915.1 Capromys pilorides
AATCTTAAAAGTACACATTCAAGAATATAGTGTAGGCCCCCGTGAGAGGCACTACAGTTTGGAAGTAGAAATATATTTATGTACTTTGGTGGAAATCTGTGGTATTTGTGAACCTATAGAAAGTTCTATGTTCATCCTAGTTTAGGGAAAAAAGGATGGTCTACTCACAGAAAGATTAATGTTCTAATTTAGAGCCAGTCTTCCCTCCCTCCCTGTCTTTCTTTCAAAGATGAGTGATGTGAGATGTTTTGCCTACAACATTCTTCAAACTCAATCTGTTCCTTTACCTTAAAATGAAGTTTCTGTCCCTTATCAATTAAATTCATTTGTGGATATAAAGTATCTTTAAAGGATTTTGGGGGGCCGGCGAGATGGTTCAGTGGTCTAAAGCGCCTGCTTAGGAAAGCTCAGGCAACTGCGGGGACTGCAGTTCGATCCCCGGCACCACATGCTGCGCCAGCGCCACCACCAGGGCAGGCTGAGCCAGCCACAAAATGAATAAATAAAGAAACAAACAAACACAACAAGCAAACAAATAAATAAATAAATAAAATTTTAAAAAATAAAGGATTTTGGCTAGAAGAAAAGACACTAGATACATTGGAAGGCTGAAGCAAGAGGATCCCCACAAGTTTGAGGCCAGCCTGAGTAACACAGGCAATTTAAGGTCAAGTGAACTATATATGGTGAAACCCTCTTTCAAAAGAAAATGAGATGGGGGGAAAAATCAAACATAAGGAATAGTAATATGACCTTCAACGACTATGCGTCTAAAAATTGCTCTTCTCAAAAACACATTTTTTTTAAAAAAAAGTATTTAGGACAAATTCTACAGGGGCTCATTAAGTAGATCAGACTCTGTGATCCTCCTGTTTTCAGCCTCCCAAGCACTGGGATTACAGGCGTGCACCACCATGTCTAGTCTCAATCACCATCTTAGCGTGACCCAGGGACAGGACCAACACAGCACACAGGGATTGAGCCCCAGGAGCTGCACTCTGCCTAAGCAGGCACTTTAATCCACTGAGCTATCTGATTGGCCCATACACAATTTTTAAATTATTGTTTTCTTGTCTGCTTTCTACCTATCTTTATTTCTCCTATCCTACCTACCTCATTTCCCGGAAAGACCTCAATTCCTATTGTTAACTGATGCAGGAGCATGAAAGGTCTATCTTCATATAACTGTTTCTGGATGCAGGGTGAGGTAGGATGGGACTGTTGACTCTGCTCAGCCAGAGATCAGAAGTCCCATCCTGACTGATTTAAAGGAGAATGGGGGGGCGCCGGCGAGATAGTTCAGTGGTCTAAAGCGCCTGCTTAGGAGGGCTCAGGCAACTGCGGGGACTGCAGTTCGATCCCTGGCACCACATGCTGCGCCAGCGCCACCACCAGGGCAGGCTGAGCCAGCCACAAAATGAATAAATAAACAAACAAACAAACACAACAAGCAAACAAATAAATAAATAAATAAAAATTTAAAAAAAATAAAATAAAGGAGAATGGGTTTTATTGTTCAATGGACCATCACCTTTTGAAAGAGTATCAAGATATCAGCAAGTTTTATAGTATAGCCATGATCAAGCAGGGGCAAAGAAAGGTAAAATCTGCGAATAGTGGCTCTAAAACGCTGCAGAAGTCAGATAAAATTTAGGTGCCATTTGGCATAATATTAACCTCTATTTGTATTATTTACCCAAATACAACAGATGTTTTAGAGCACAGATTCTTCCTCGGCAAAGAAATCTAATGTCCTATTTTAATTATAACAATGTTCAAGGAATACAGTGGTACCACAGTTCATGAGCACTCAGCAAAATTTTGCTTTGTTTGCAAACTCTACGTCTGGTGACAAACACTATCTTGGCCATCTTCCCCAAACACACAATGTAGCCATCTTTTCCAAAATTGTGGAACAAATTAAGTTCGTGAACCAAAGTGTCACTGTAGCACTACCATTTTTGTCACCATTGGGCCATTAAATTTTATTGTAAGGGTAGGCACCTGGATCTTCTGCCTTATTTCATAGACTGAAATACCTTAATGTAGTGACAATGTCTAGACAATATAAATATACAGAGTCTGAAATAGGTAACAGAAGCAACAAGGCTAACAAGTTACCATATTTATATTGGCATTTTTACCCTGTACAGCACATCAGTACAAGAAACCAAATCACTTCATGAGGGGTACTTACTTGAAAGTACACTAAAATAACATAATGGAAATATACTAAGAGGCTGAAGGATACATTTTTGGAAAGGTTTGTGATAGTAAGCCATTGTTATAGGTGTGGCTGGATGACATTAGGGAGAGGCTATTTTAGTGTTTGAAGCTCTCTTTTCTATCTAGCCTAGGTTTCCAGTTAAAATTAACTTTTTGTCTTGTTCTTTTTTTTGGGGGGTGGGGGGTGAGAGGGTGGCTACTATGGCTCAGCCTGCCCTGGGGGCGGGGCTGGTGCAACATGTGGTGCCAGGCCTGTGCTTGCCAGATGCTTTAGACCACTATCTCACCAGCCCCTAAAATTAACTTTCTGCTAGTATTACTCTAGCTTTTTGGTTATACTTTCCTGCTGGATGTTTAAGGCCAATGTTAATCAAAATCCATCTATCTGTATTTGTCAAGTTCCATTAAGACTTCTTTTGGAGCTATGTGCAGAGCTTCTTAGCTCCTACTGGTAGTTTTTCCCTCTACCACCTCTGTCATTTGCCAAAATGGATTTGCTTGACCATATAGTCCTTTTTTGAAACTGAGACAGGAGATGAGGGCATGGCAAAGCTAGCTGGGAATTAGGTGTGACATGTTAATTACAAAATCCCAGTCCACCTCTGCAGAAGCAACATATGCAGAGCATGTTTTTGATAAGATGTCCTAGCCCTGATCTCACACAGATGTGTGAGTGATATAAAAAGGGCAATCCACACTGAGTTTCTGCCACTGTGTTCTCTCTTGCATGGTGGCTGCCCTCATGCTGCACGCTGTGCTTCTTTTCCTTTTTTTACTTGACCCAAACCTGACCTGTAGAACTTGCTTATTTCTTATCTTTAATAAAATTTATATTTTTTCATTTATTTTTCAGCATTATTTTTCAAAGATCATGATCCTAGTTATTCAACAAAGAAAATTACTTTACCTTCTCTGCCATCCATAACTTTCCTCCATCTCTTAGCCCTCAGCTTTCTTTTCTTTATGGTCTCCAAAATTCTAAAGAATTTTAGTGTAATACATCAAATACTGAATGAACACTTATCTTCTTAAAAAAAAAAAAAAAGGGGTCATTTGCATAATACTCCCTAACTTCACAAAACTGCCTGCCAGCAAACTAATTCACTTCCTTTGGAACACAACTAGAAATACAACACTCAGCTTTCTTCTCATTACTTTTCTCTACGCATAAATTCAAGTGCGAACTCACTTTGTTTTCCCTTTCAAAATACTACGAATACTAGTCACCTTTTTTGCTTTTAATAATTAGCACTTGCTCCAACCTTCTGACCAAATGTAACTCCTAGGACCTTTCACAATTTAATATGAATTCCTGTTTTCCTGTCTCTATTTCAAGGTATGGAGCAAGTATGAGCATGTAGAAGACACAGTTGTGAAATGTACAATTCTTGGGGTAATACAGGCCTTGCAGTTTTGTGAGAATTCCATAGAATCTGAGAGAATTATTGATCTTTCTTTTACATGAAGGTATGTTCTACCCGAGTATTTTTACTCACATCTTTTTACTCCAAAAAAGACATGAGGATGAGGCACTAGTAAGCATTTCATTCTAGGAGTGTACACGTACTCACACATCAAGGGGTGTGTTCAGGAGTGTCCAGCCAGTGCCGCTCACCTCTGACTAAACTTTCTACTTGTCCCTTGAAATTTCCCAAGGGAAAAATGGCACTGAAAAAGGAGAAATTATCTGACATCCTCAGCATATTCCTGCAGGCAACTGAGACAGTCCATATCACATCTCTTTTTTTTCTCCTGATAATTTCTTTGGGTCAGTGTGGGTTAAAACTGCTGACACTTGTCATCAATTGGCAACAACTATAGATCATTCATCACTGAATTAAAACTGCCAGTACAAGGTTTATCTGTTACCTACACAAATACATAATAGTAGGTAGTCAGGAATTTCTTTTCTTTTGATGCAGTATTTCCAAAGTGTCACAACCTAATGCATAAGACACATTGTCATCTAGACCACCTGTGCTCTTCACAGGTGGATAATAAAAAAACAGGGCAAATTCCCAAGGGTTTATCTGTAGTCTGGATGACACTTCCATCAAATCTATCATACTGACTTGTAAATAAAATTGTGAACGGACATACTCCATTAAGTACACATCTCTCATTACACAGAACAACAATCAGTATTTTGAAGAACTAATGTTTTAAACTTTTGGGGTCAATATGAATATTCACATATCTCGGTTTAAACTGAGAGGGCCACTGAGGATTATCTATACTCTATGAAAGTCTTTATTCTTGACAACAGGGGGCAGAGGGATTGGTGCCTGAGGACTGAACCCAGGACTTTTGCACAGAGCTATATCCCCAGTCTTTTTCTTTTTCATTTTGAGACAAGGCCTTGCTAAGTCGCCAGTATGAGACTTGTACCAGTGATCTTCCTGTGTCAGCCACCATAGTGCTGACATTGCAGGCATGCACCACACACAGAACTCTTTATTAGTGGCTAGAGTTTGTTTGGGGGTGGGTTTGTTGGCTGTTTGGAGTTTTGTTTTGTTTTGTTTTTTTTAATTTTATTTATTTATTTGTTTGTTTGTTTGTTTGTTGTGTTTGTTTCTTTCTTTATTCATTTTGTGGCTGGCTCAGCCTGCCCTGGTGGTGGCGCTGGCGCAGCATGTGGTGCCGGGGATCGAACTGCAGTCCCCGCAGTTGCCTGAGCCCTCCTAAGCAGGCGCTTTAGACCACTGAACCATCTTGCCAGCCCGCTGTCTGGATTTTTGTTTGGGGGTTTTGACAGGGTCTTACTATGCTGCTCATGCTGGTCTTCAACTTAAAGCAATTCTGCCTCAGGCCAGGCATGCACCACCACACTCTACTTAGTAATGAGCATTTTAACTGACTAAATTTTTGAAAACAAGACGATGACTCTGAATAAAACAAGTAAAAAGGAGTAAGAAGTAATGATTAGATTCAATTTGAGAGCCAGGTAAAGTGGCTCATACCTGTAATTATAGATACTAAGGAGACTATGGCAGAAAGATTACAAATTTGAGGCCAGTCTAGACAAATCAGCGAGACCCTGGTCCAAAAATAAAAAAGGGCCCACTAGTGAGCCAGGTATGATAATGTATTTTTGTAATCCCACCACTTGGGAAGTTGAAGATAGCTGGGAGTTCAAGGATAATCTGGGCTACAATGTGAGTTCTCAAGGCCAGCCTTAACTGCATAATGAGATCCTACCTCACAAAGTAATGAGTATGAAGAAAGACTAACAGATATTTTTCTCATGTAAAGAATTTTATTGTTGTTGCTTTCCCTTTCCTTCTTTTTTTGGAGACAGGGTCTCCCAATATATTCCAGATTGGGCTTAAACTCATGGACAATCAGAAAAGCAGATCTTGGGCTGGGTGTGATGTGGCACACAGGTAATCCCAGCACTTGGGAGGCTGAGGCAAGAGGAGTACCTTGAGACCATCCTGGGCTATATGCATGAGTTCAAGTCAGCCTGAACTACAGAGCAAAAGCCTGTGAGTGAGCTAGTGAGAAAGAGGGAAAAAGGAAAATGGGAGAGAGGGAGAGAGGGAGAGAGGGAGAGAGGGAGAGAGGGAGAGAGGGAGACATATGTTTTGAAGTGGGTAGGATGGAATGTGCATATTAAGTCCCAATTACTTGGGAGGCTGAGGCCCAGAATCTCAAATTGAAAACCTGCATGAGAAACGCAAAGACATCCTATTCAAGGGGAAAAGAAAAAACATACAGTGATTATCTTGTAAGACAGGTAGTTTATATGGCATGTACCTTTATTTAAACTCATCCAATATTATAAACATTTGTGCGCATCACTATATATGAAATTTACCTTTAAAAATCGTCTCTAAACCAGACATGGTGGTTTAGATGCCTCTAAACCAGACATCTATAATCTCAGCACTCTGGAAAGTGGAGATGGAGGCGGGAGAATTCTAAGTTTGTGCCCAGCCTAGACAATTAGCAAGACCCTGTCTCAAGATAAAAAATAAAAAAGAGCTGAGGTTGTAGCTCAGTGCATAAGTCCCAGGTTCAAACCATAGTGCTACCCAAATAAACAAAAACAAAAATTACCCCTTGAACTACAGTTTAATGCCATGCACAGTTTAATGCCATGTTTAGAAAAGCGTGTGTTCAACTGATACTAAAATGTAGCACAACAGGGGGACACCCACTCAGGACCCCCCCTCTTGTCCCTCTCTTGGACAGGAGCTTTCTTTCCCTCAATAAATATGCTCTGCTCATTAAAAAAAAAAAAAAAAAAAAAAAAATGTAGCACAACAGAAATGGAAAAAAACATGACAAAAAAATATTAAGAGAATCAAGAAAGTGTACACATATATGGATGTTCATTATATCATTCTTTCAACTACTCTTATGTATGGAAATGTTCATAATAAATTATTAGTGGGAAAAATTATAACTGTAATTTAGGATACTGGCAATTTAACATATTATTCTCAACTAGACATACAATGCTTGCATGGTAAGGGCTCAAATTCTGAAACCAGGCTGACTTTACAATGTAGAACCTCTGCTTACTAGCTTCAACTTGACTGTTAGCTGTGATATGTAAAACTCATGGGATTAAGAAACACCTAGGACAGTAAAGGCAAACCTTACAGAACTTTCAATAATACAAACAGACCCCTGTGGCATACATGCCGCCACTGACCTAGAAGACTACTGAACCACACTTCTACACATAGGTGTTTCCAGAGATGACTGGCACCTAAAGCAGCATAATGAGGAGCAAAGACCCACTTTGATTATAGGTGGAACCATTCAATAGGTTTATATAACAATCCATTCAAATCCTCTAACAGACTCAAGGCAATAGTTCTTCAGAAAGGACAAGGGCTGACAAGATGGTTCAGCAGTCTAAAGCACCTGCTTAGAAAACTTAGGCAACTGCAGGGACCGCTGCGGCTCGATCCCCAGCACCACATGCTGCACCAGCCCCACACCCAGGGCAGACTGAGCAGGCCATAACACAAATAAATGAGATTTACTCTTTAAAATAAAATTTTAAATATCAAAAAAAAAAAAATACTTCACATACAAGGAAATATGGGTATAGTAGGTATGTGTGAACTCTAAGGCATAATAACAAGCAGCTTATAAGCCAAAGGCCTCAGGAAGAACAGAATCCTCCTCTACTCGAGACCCCTGCCGGTTCACCAAATTGTACAGTACTGTATTTGCCTCTCTCCGACTTCTAGGAGCCTGAGCATGGTGTTTGTTGCTTCCTTAATTTTCCCTTTTAGTTTTACCATACAATGTAGGTACTGTATTCCTAAATAAAATAACATTTACTCTTGCCTAGGTTAAAAAATAAGGTTTAAAAAACAAAAAAATTTTAAAAAATATGTAAAAGGTTCATTAATAGCTTCATTGTTAAAAATCTGGAACTTATGTGGCCTGAATGCTAAGACAGTTTTCATAAAAACCTCCAAGTCATCATCTACCTACCTCCCACCTAAACAGCAGAAACTGAGAGCCAGCCAAATAGCTCAGCAGATTTAAAGCCTCTGCAAGCAGGTACAGGGGCCAGCTCTTAGGAAGCTGTAAACAGGCAGATCACTACAAGTCTGATCTAGTACTGAGAACCTCCACACCCTGGAGACCCTTCCCTAAAATACAAACAAACCAAAAAAACAGAAATGACAACAACAACAAAAAACTGACAACATGAAGTGACACCTTAAGGATTATATACAGTACTTTGCAATAGTAAAAGGTTTTAGGATATCCAAACAAGGATATGTTATTATGTGTTCTAAATGATTAACTTATTAACTATGTGTTCTAAAATATTAGCAGGGTAAAGTTTTAAGCTTTTAGGACAGTAATTTATGGCTCCTTACTATTTTATATTAAACAAAAATGCAGCGGCATAGTATAGTGACATCCTGTTATTTTTACTCTTTTACATACCAAAAGAATAAGTTTTAATTTGTTACTTTCATATGTAAAAGGTTCGGGACTTAAGAACATTACATTCCTCACAGAATTTAATTCTATTATGTCCTCATGTCTCTAGTTTACTCCTCTCTGAATATCTCAAACAAGAGCACACACTTCTTTCCACACTTTCATTATAATGCTCACTAGCTAACAACACCAGCGTTTCTACTTAGGCAAACTATGAAAGTTGTCAGACGGCAGAAAGTAAAATTTTATCATAATTTTTTATTTAACTAACCCAAGTGGGAAGCACCTAACAGAAATCAGTTCTTGTTGCTTTTTTTTTTAGACGCCTCATCATGCAGTTCAAGTTCAGGCTGGCCTTGAACTGGTGATGATCCTCCTGGCTCAGGCTCACTAGTGCTGGGATTACAGCTTTAACTTTTAAGAGAAACGTTTCCCCTTCTGCTAAACTAATGACAGACTAGAGACTTTGTTTTATAAATCAAATTTTTTATTGAAGTGTAGGCTCTCCCAACTCTTGTAGGTAAGCATGAGCAACTAAAACTACTGATAAAGGAAGAGTTTTAAGCCTTTAAAAAAAAAAGATAACTATTCAAGGTGCAAATGTTTAGGAAACAGGCACTTAAAAAAAAAAAAAAAGCTTAACTCAGAAGTATTGGATTTTTTCTTCCTCTCTGCTACTAAGGGGTTCCTACTGTGCAAGTTCTTATATATACAACAATATCTGTATAAGAAACAAAGAACTGGCTGGTTATTTTGCTTGGTTAAAATATAAAGGCAGTGGGGCTGGACTGAAATGCAGCTCAGTAAGAGCACTTAGTGTGTGAAGTCCTACATTCAATCACCAGCATCACAAAAAGCACAAAGGTTAAAAAGCGAGTCATGGCTATGACCTTTGTATGAATCAGTTTTGCTGTTCACATTCTGAGCCCCAATATTCTTTGTCTCTGAAATGGAAAATATCTGTAAATGGTTACAACAAACACTCAAAACTATAAAGTGGTATGTGCCTGTAATCCCAGTGCTCTGGAGGATGAGGCCTAAAATCATTAAAAAGAAAAGAAAAAAACAAAACCAAGCAACATAAAAAGTCGGTAAGATCTTATTGAAAGTGTATTACCAGTGATGGGAGGTATATAAACCACAGTAAACTCAACATATAAACCAGAGTAAGAAATATCTCTGCATACCCAGGACATTATCCTATAAGACACAAGTACCTTTTGTAACGAACAGTATTTACACGTAATAAGAATAGGAAAGGTTACCGAAAATAGGTTTAATAGATCTTTCTTTTTCTCCTAATAGATAAGCCTAGTGGGTTGATTGTGCCCTTACAATCTTTTATTCTATTTTCACTGTTCCACATAACTTCTGTTTTTAGACTACTATAGTCTGAGGCATTTGTCAAACATAGTTCAGACTGGCCATGAACTCAATGTAGTCCAGACTGCACTCGAATTCATGGCAATCTTCCTGCTATAGCCTCCCAGGTACAAGGATTATACAAGTGTGTCACCATACTCAGGTCTATCTCAAAATGGTAAACAACAAAACAAAATTTTAATGGATGGGAATGTAGTTCAGTGTGAAAGTCATTGATTCAATTCCTCGGTCCAAAATTTTTTTTAAAGGTTATCTTTTGCCTTTACACAATTTTTTATTGTATAGCTGTACTTGTGAAGGATTCCTTTTTTTTGGCTGGCTCAGGCTGCCTTAAGGACGGATCTGGTGCAGCCTGCGGCACTGGGGATTGAACCAAGGTCCTCTGTGCCTTACTGAGTTTGCCAAAGCAGGCGCTTTAGACAACTGAGCTAATCCACAAGCCCTGAGCTATATTGGTAAAGCTAAATTTTTCAACATCAGAGAGGAAATGCAGTTTATAGGAAAAAACTATATTACTAGATTTAACGAGTCTTTAAAAAAATGACAATTGTGCACCCCCAAAAAGACATTCAAGAACAGAATGTACAATGAAAAAGAATCACTGTTTGGAACACTGCTCAAGAAGGAAAAGAATGTCTCTCACTCAGCTGAGCCTGAAAGCAGAAAATACTGGCAAGCTCCATAAAGGCCTCTACAATCTGAGCAGCACTACATGGAAGCACCATACTTGCCAGGTATATATACACAATGCATGTCTCCCTTGCTTAGCCTGAGACCACTCATCTCCAGAGTGAAGTCATCACAATTTCTCCTTTCCACAGGCAAAGTGGCATCATATCCCAAAACAGATACTAGCTACCAGGACCAAACAGTCGACTCTCAAAGAAAGTGAGGTCCAGGACTCCAGAACTCAACCATGAGAGGTCAGCCGTAACAGTGGAGAAGAGGAGGAGAAGCCAGTGAAACAAAGAGTCCAAGAAAACAAAGAAGAAGACAATGTGGCTTCTCCTACCTCCTGATTTTCCACCACATGAAATAAACAAGATACACTTCAAGGAATTATCCCAAGCATGCTTTCCATACTGACTGTTAGCAAATGACAAAAGTGCATCTTCTTTACAGTCTTTTTCCCCCCTATAACACAATATCCAGTTTTTACCTGACTTTAAAATCAGGAAGTCATCATTTAAGCTAAAAAAGAAGAAATGAAGTTTCTTTTGGACAATAGCCAGGGAAAAAGAGTTATTCACTATAGGAGTCGCTAAATACATAAAAAGAGGTCACCAGGGGCCACTGATATCTGCTGATATAGTTCAGTAGAATAAGTGCCTGCCTGGCAAGGGCAGGATCCTGAGTTCAATCCTCCGTACTGCAAAAAAAGAAAAGAAAGATGTTATCGCCTCTATAAAAATCTTCAAAATTGTTATAGTGAAAGAACTTACAAATGAGAGAAAAGTAATAAATTAATGAATGCTAAAGAGACCTGACAAGTAAAGACAAACATTTAAAAGCTAGTAAATGCCAAATGGTGATAAAGGCAATACATTAAGATGCACAACTATTAGTACTAATAAATCATTAAATAGAAGCATCCTCAACACTATACAGAATAGCCTGTAACTGAATGCCTAGCCTAAGACCACTCAATTTGACTTGGCTGAAAACTCAAAAACAAGACCAAGTGGGCAAGATAGCTCAGCAGTCTAAAGTGCCTGCTTAGGCAAGCTTAGGCAGCAGCAGGAGACTGCAATTCCATCCTCATCCTTGGTACCACATGTCCAGCCCCACCCTTGGGGGGCTGAGCCAGGAAAGGAAGGGAGGGAGGGAGGGAGGGAAGAAGGGAGGGAGGGAGGGAGGGAGGGAGGGAGGGAGGGAGGAGAAGTGATTACATTATGTACGTGTCAGCTTTATAGAGCTCAGTGCAATAAGGAACTATAAATTGATGTTATAGAAAACAAGAACAGAAGCATCAGGATTAAATAGTTATGAAAAAAGCAGATAAGCAAAGGCAGATGGGAAATATCTTTCTTAGTAAGAAAATAAAAGGAAGTACAAGGTTTTACACAAAGAGGGTAATGTGGATTGAGATTCAGTGGCCACAGGAGCAAAGTAAATTCATTTTTGTTTTAAGCTTGCTTTATTTACTTACTTACTTATTTATTTATTTATTGCCAACCCTGCTGGGGATCGAACTGCGGTCCTTGGGTTGCCTAAGCTTGCCTAAGTAGGCGCTTTAGACCCCTGAGCTATCTTGCCCGCATCGCAAAGTAAATTCTTAGGAAAACCTTTTATAAGGAGAAAACAAAATGGGCAGAAATCAGCAAATTAGTAAAGCCTATGTCAAGATCAAATAATGTTATTCTCAGCTCAAAAACAGATTCTTTTAAAACAAACCTATGCAAGCTACCAAATGAAATGCCTCTCTCTATTAGTATTAGTTTTGCTACTGGTTCTGAAATAATTACCCATTAATCCAGTATGCAAATCCACATGTAACATCTGAAGACAACTGTTGGGGGGGGGGGGGCACACACACGTCACCAGCCAATCCACATGATGCACACCAAAGTCAGCTCTAGAAGGATTTTTCCTAGTAAGAGCTTTCTCTTTAGCCATTTGAGAGCTTCAAAGACACTTATTATGACGTGAAAAGAAAAATGCAATTTCTACACCTCACCTTCCTGTTCTTTTTTACTACGACAGACAACCTTGTTTTTTGGCTATTCAACAGCTCTACTGTCTATGAGTTTTCTCAAACAATAACCTAACGGGTTTTTTTTTAAATGTATTCGGTACAAGGTGTCACTATGCAGCTCAGACTCATAGTGATCCTGTTTTCAGCCTCCCCATCCCTAGGATTACAGGCGTGCACCACCACGCCTGGTCTCAGGGGCCAGTGCAGCGCGTCCAGGGGCTAGGCCTATGGCAGCATGTGGTGACAGGGATCAAACCCTGGTCCCTGCACTTTTTTAAGCAGGTTCTTAGTTTGCTGAGCTAACTCGCTGGCCCTGGGTTTATTTTTTTTATTTTTATTTTTTTTGCGGGACCAGGGTTCAAACTCATGACCTTGTACTTGCCAGGCAGGCACTTGTGCCACGGAGCTATCTCCCTGGCCCCTCCTGGGTTTATTTTTAAAAATCAGAAAATCCTTTATTCGTAAGCCTTTCCCTCTAACACTAAACCTTTAAAAAATAAACTAGAGAAGAAATATAAACATGACTTACAGAAAGTGAACAAGAAACACACTGATGGCTATAAGTAAAAAAAAAAAAAAAAGTCTGTTTCAAATGTAATCACCAAATAAACTGGAAGTCAACAGGCACAAATAATGAAGAAATTATATAGATGCCTATTCAAGATTCAATTCAAAAAGTGAACACTGATGATCAGAACCTCGCTTCTCCATGCCAGATAACTCAGGATCAACTACAAAGTATGCCAGACCCAAGCAAAATACACATTTCAATAGTAAAGAGAAGATAATATAAATCTGAGAATACAGCCACCAACTTCAGGCAGAACAGTTAAGCCAAACAGCAATAAAATAACCTCTGTACTATAGTCAGTAGGGGCATACTCACTAAAAATTAGTTTAGACATTCTTACAGAATATACGTTTAAAAGAAGCAAATTCTCCAAATGTATCTGACCAATGCTGAAACAGGAGAGGGGAAAGAGAAGGGAGAAAGAGAATAAACTCTTTTACTTAACAGAATGATAAATGCTACAAATCACTGGAAATCAGAGCTATTTAAAAAAGGAGAGGACTTAAATTTGGAACCATTCAATTATAAAGTAAAAGACACGTTGTGCTAACAAGAGCAGTAGTGTAAGAGCAGTGGCTGTGCCCTATATGGGGCTGTTTTACACCTTCAATAATACTGTGTTTCCATCTCTTACTCCCATTTGAGGCAACACACTGAACATCTATCTGGATAGTTTTTCATGTTCAGGGCAGTAGTCAAGTATTAGAACGACATCTCTATATAAGAAATCCTTTTAAAGAGATTGACAATGTATAGTGTGCCTAAGGAGAGTCACCTAGAGAGAAAATATTCTCTTAGGCTTTCACAGAGAGCAAACTGGTCAAGCAATGGCCCTGACTCATCCAGACGGCTGACACCAACAAAAGATCCTACAAACTGCTATACATGGTTTCAGGGAAAATCCTGAGGGGATTTGACTGACCCTGTCAGATACACAAAGTTACATTTTGTGTTATACAGGTCTTGCTTTATCTTGGTCTTAACCATCCAGAAGAAATGTTTAACCACGAGGTAAAAAAGTAAAGCCATATTGATTTATCAAGCTGTAAAAGGCTCAAGTCAACAGCTTCCAACATTGCCATTTCTGCTGATAACCCACTACTATTATGGATTATTGGACTATACATACAACTGCTCTCTCTTAGTTCATTGAGAAGAAATATTTGTACTAACAGTATTTAGAAAAGTTATCAAGTCTGCATCTTTTACTCTGAACAATTACTATAAAGACAACAAAATGCATTATATTAACTATCATGGCTGTCCTACTAACGTGTTTTGAAACTGTCTTTGTTATTTCTTTCTTATTAAAATTAATAAAATTAAAAAAAAAAAGAAAATCCTTTCAATAGTAAATTTCTCTGAATTCCAATAGCCTATATGAATTAGTACATATAATGAATCCACCTAGGCAAACAGGATTTTAGAGAGGAGTTACTTGACTTATCCCTAGAAACACAGGTTAACAATAGCCTTCCTGACAACATTATAACAAGAGATAGACTGACTTGTACAATCTTTGTCATTTTCAGGCTTTGCCTTCAATTCTTCAGTCCCAAATTAAGACATCAACTTTATTTGTACCTAGCTCCAAGCAGCAGCAGTAACAGAACTGGAAACT
>PVKN010024541.1:0-14396 GCA_004027915.1 Capromys pilorides
TGCACACGCCAAGTCCTTCATGGGCAGCACTCCAGCCATGTGGCTCCCATCTGTGCGAGGGCACCAGGCCTGGCCACAAACTCACCTGCACATATACATACACCGCACACACATATGTGCCAAAAGTGTGCCTTCCACACACAGGCCACCCCAATACACACCCCTCATGTACATGCCACATATCACACACACATGTATGCGGATACTTCATAACAGTCCACACATTCCATATATACATACACCCCAGGCAACACATTCCACCCATACAGACTCAATGATCTTAATGTTCCATATCTCCTAGTCAAGTACCCCGGAAGTCTCTGGTCTGTGTGAAATCTCTAGAAGGAGAACACCAGAAACAAACTCTCATGCTAAGTTCCCATTTCCCGATGGAGAATCCACATTTCACTCACAATATAGTAGCTGTGGCTGTGACCACCAGTCTGGGTTTTCACTCAGGAAACATTCCACAGCTTCCTGACCAAGTGTTGTCAAGAAAGGCAACGTGGGCACTGCTACTCAGAACTGTGCTCTTCCTGGAAGGCAGCAGGCAGAAACCAAGCCCTGAGCTCTCCAAGTCAAGTCCTGGCACGAGATGAAACTGGGTCCTCCTGGACTCACTCACTGTCCTCACAGGCGGCCTTCAAAATCCTCTGCCGTTCAGTTTTCAAATAAACTTGTTTTTCTTAATTATGGTTCTGTAAGAATTTTTAGCCTTCTTCTGGAGACAGTGTCTTGCTAAGTAACCAAGGCTGGCCTCAAACTTGACATCTTCCTGCCTCAGCTTCCCAAGTGCTGGGATTACTGATATAGGATAAATTCTTGATATTATCACATGGACTCATTTAACAGTCAAACAAAATCTCTACCCATGCCTTTTGGCCAGAATGGTCTTATTTTAGCAAACTGAGAGTGGAGCTCAGGTCTGCCCCCAGGCCCACATCTCTAGCACCTGGGCAGGAGCTCTCCCAAGCACAGGCTCCCAGCGCTCCTCCTGCACAGAAGTTCCTGCCTTCTCTCCTCTCGGGAGCTACAAGTCACCAACACCAGTCGACTGCGTGGCGTCTATCTTACTAAAAGTTTGTGGAAATGACAGGCAGCTCTCACGGAAGTGCCATTGCTTGCGCTGATCCCTTTCTTATGAACTCCACACATTCTCCAAGACCCCGGCACAGGAGCCTGGGGTGGCAGTCACTAGGTGTGTGGTTTTCAGGCAGATGGCACAAGGCCATTTTCAAAGTCTTAATTGTAGTAGCAATTTGGCTCCAAAAGCTGTCTCTAAGGCCAAATAGCTCAGCGGATTAAAGCACCTGCAAGTAGGCACAGGGGCTGGGGTTTGATGCCAGGCCTGCTGTGCTAACCCCATCCCTGGGGCACACTGAGACGGCATTTGAGACTGGGTATGGTGGTGTACACCTGTAATCCCAGCTCTTGGGAGGCTGTAAACAGGCAGATCACTACAAGTCTGATCTAGTAGTGAGACCCTAAACACCCTGTAGACCCTTCCAAAAAAAAAAAAAAAATTTCTCTTCTGGGTACGTTTTTGGATTTTTAAAAAATAAATATTCTTGGACCTTTGGACCTGCCCCTGGAGAGAAGCAGCAGCTAACTTCAAGACTCTCATTTTCTCTCATCCCTTTCTCAACAGGTGTTTTACATGGGTGGGAGGGACTGGGTTGCCAGAGCTGTAACTGTAATTTCACAGACTCCCCCCTCATTTAGGGGTGGGGTGGAGAAGGTCCCCACTGGGGCTCCTGCAGGTCTCACAGCTGAGTGAGCTGAAACAAAGGGCCCACTGCTCTTACCAGTGGCAAAGCGAGGTCCACACTGCCCCGTGAATCTGACCATTGTGCAGCCCTTTATGGCCCGAGGGTCGTCAGCTGTTAACCTTGACCTGCCAGCACTTCTCCCACTGCTTCTGCGTAGCACAGGGGTCCCTAAAGTCCACCTAAACTCTTCATGACTCATCAGCAAAGAGCAGGAGTCCACAAAATACCAAGACAAGTACCTTGTCCTCTAAACTGAGATGTATTTTGTTCGACAAGCTTCACCCCAACTGGCACAAAGAGAACCAAAAAGCAGCTTAAGGACTGCATTTAGCAGGACAAAGCCTGAGAAGACAGCACGCTCCCACTTACACCAGCCCTGCATCAACAAAGCCAGTCCCGGCGTCAACAAGAGGAAGTCATTCTTCATTTCAGAAATAGACCTTGGAAGGGAGCCAGCTGGGCGCTACTGAGGAGGCCCTGCTGCGCTGCTGCTGGGTAGCGAGGGCGCCACCCACCAGCTCTGCGGCTCCGCAGCTGCAGCTGGAAGTGTTCTCTAACAACTCTTACACATGGTGCTCCCAAGGGAATTCTGCATTTCTTCTTATAACAGAAAGATGTCCTGCTACACAGCAACACTAGGGATTTTAATTAAATTATTTTACTGAAAAAAACATTGCACTTTGAGCACCAGAGCAAGACCACTGCAATGGGTGGGGCAGGGCAGGTGACAAGAACAGAAGCTCAAGGGGCCTGGCCAAAGCCAGTGGGAGGGGTCAGGCCGAATGCACGGGGGTCCCGCAGTGCTTGTGCCACAGGTCAATGGCTTTGCTCACGACGGCATCCGAGCTGTCCCAAGGAATCTGCAAACAGCAAAGCAGCCTGGGTAAAATTCCTGCTTTTGTAACTTTAGGATCTTCTCTCATGCACTACAGTATAAAAACTACAGTATTTCTGTGGGGGTTTTCACTGTTTTTCGGGAAAAAAAACAACATAAAAGGACTGTATTGCCACCTGAGGACAGGCTCCTGTGTCAGACTGTGCTGCTGCAGGTTCAAACCCTGCTCTCTGTGGGGTCCTAGAAGGTTCCCAGAGCTGCCGGGAGCCCAGAGTCCTGTCTTCAAAGAGGGAACAGATACCAACTTCACAAGGCTGACCACAGCATGACAGGAGGTAATCAGGCCTAGGCACTACTGACCACTGATGCGGAAGAGGAGGAAGAAGAGGAGGAGGAGGAGGAGGAGGAGGATCTATCTAGGGAACACAGGGACTTGATTACTAAGCCGCAGCTAAATGTTTAGATAGACTCACTGAAGGGGCACAGATTTAGGGGCTCATCCATGACACACTCTATCCAAACCTTTGCCTCCTAGGACTGCAGGCTTCACAGAGGGAAAGGCTGACTCAGTTGGACCTCTTTCAACATCCACAAAGATGATACTGAGAGCATCAGCAAGTGCAACAGGGTTACACATCAGCAATAGTAACAGAAACGAGAGGGGCTACAAGTTCTTCAAAATGGCATGATGATTTTTCCAGTCAAAAACTGCAGCGAGCCTGCCTCTCCCTGACTCATGGGGCGGGCTGTCACCGGGGATGAGTCTGCCCTGGCACCTCTGGAAGACTCAACAGCCCCCAAAGGGAAGATGTGAGGTATAATCCCCAGGCGAACTGCATGCCGCTCTTCATGAAGCACATATGTACAGTATTACTTCTCTGCCATAATGTAATGCAATAGGAAAACCTGGCTTGCCACACTGAATTTATCTCTGATGTCAAGATCAAATTAAATAACGCACACTTACATTTGCCAGGAACTTTGTTATCTTTTCCGCACTGTTCAATGCCATTAATTTTAGTTTAAAGGTTAATAAAATTTCCACGGCTACAAAGACGAGGATTTTACAGGATCCACTTACAACTTTATCCCAAACCCTAAAAAAAATATAGAAATATAATCAGTTTACACAGATCTGAAAGCCATGTTTACCTATAAATATAAATTATGCTTTCAAATTAGAAAATGAGATCACATTACTCTTATTTTAAGGAAAAGCTTCAGGGAATAACAATAAAATAATTACCAGAAACAAAACATGGATTAAAGGACTTGCTTAGGCAGAGGCAGGGGTGAAAGGTTCGGTCGGTGCCAGCCTCACCCCCAAGGCACGCTGAGAGCGATGGAGACCGGGCAAGGTGGCGTGCACCTGTGATCCCAGCTCTTTGGGAGGCTGAACACAGGAATCACTACGAGTCTGATCTATGTAGTGAGACCCTGTAGATCCTTACTAAATTACAAAAAAAGAAAAAGAAGAAAGAAAATAGACAAATATTTGAAATCCACTCCAGACACAATCAGCACTGTAGATAAAAAAAAAAGAAAGCTAACTAAAAATGATTGCTCAGGACTCAGCATATGGCTCGGTGACAGCATGTTGGCCTAGGACATGCAAGTCCCTGGTTCCATTCCCAAGACCACACACATGCATGAGTGCGCGCTCTCTCTCTCTCTCTCTCACACACACACACACACATATGTACTGCTCTCCTCAAAATCTACCAAATGCCCATTTCCTCTTGTTGCAAACCTGACATTTTCAAAGAATGAAAAATATTCTAAACTAAAATTTACATTTTAGTAACATTCTGTAATATTCATAGTTATTGCAATACGGGATCAGAGCAAAAGATCTGAAATGTGAAAAAAGTCAACTTCATGGCCAGCAAGTCTGGGGCCAGATTCCCTAACTCCTCTATGGGCTTACGGAGCCAGTTTCCGATCCACTCTCCTCTATTCTACTAACTCCTAAGACTTTTCAAGTTGGTTATGACCACTGACAGCAGCAATGGCAGTCCTACGGCATGTAGTTGTGCTTTTAAGACAAAAGATGCTAATGTGAGCTTTTTTTTTTTTCTAAAACTAAAACCCCATTTCTCAGGTTTAATTGCAGTCTTGGCACTTTGCGACAAACACGTGGGCTTCAGGTGGCAGCCTGGGCACCCACGTCTAACAGGCATCCTCCCTGGCCTAGATAGCTGGTTCTGGTTGTGCTCCAACGCACCCTGCACGCTGCCTCCCTTCCCAACCAAGTCACAAAGCCCTGAGGGGGCGGGGCCATGACTCAGCAACACGAGAGCAGGTGCCTGATCCTGCTCAGAAGCGCAGGCTGCATCTCAGCTCTCTGAATACGTTCAGCTCCTTTATTAAAGGTGCCACGAAAGAACAAAAATGCCACGATATCAATGAGATCAGGACCTTCCACAATTCTAGCAAAGAGGAACTCCTTCTTATATAAACTGTGGACACGGTTTCAGATGTGACCATGGTACAGCATCTAATATTCAGCAGGTGCTCCAACTTTCTAAGTGTATATTCAATAATAAGCAGAATCGTGTGCTATTATAACGGTTGCTGGAGAATTTAGCTTCCAATCTGTGCTAAACAAGTTTATATGCTGAGGGACAGAGACAGGAAAGGCCAGGGTTCGCCTCTGACACCAGGCCCTCAGAGTGTCTTGGAAAGAAACACCTGCCTCTGCAAGCTGGACTCAGGCAGGCATCCTGCAAAGCACCTCTTGAACCAGAGATCATAGGGCAACTTCGACACCGCAGAACAGGACTTCAGATGACTCAGCAGTCTGCTGTCTTCCAGATTCAAATAGTGTTCCAATGCCTTTGGCTGGAGATTAAACAGGAAGAGAGGTCACTTGTTTCCTGAAACACAACATCACCTGATATTACAGCCTATGACTAAAACACATCTGCAGGCTGAATGCAAGGAAGTCCTAGAAAACAAAATTGCATACCAGTCCAAGTCACGTGTGACCTAGCAGTTTCTGGGTCAGCCCCGCCTTGCTGGACTGAGGGGTTTCCCCTGGACGCAACTCTTTTAGTGTTCAAAAGGGCCAATGCCCAGAAGAGAAAACAGTCAGTTACCCAGGTGCTTACTGCACTAACCACATTGAGCAGCCTTGGGAAAGTCCAAACCACACTCCAGTCCTTCTAAGGAGTTGAACAGGCCTGTGATGGTCCTGGTTAGTCTGGAGAAGTTGGACTGGACTGGACTAGACTAGACTAGACTAGACTAGCCTAGCCTAGCCTAGCCTAGCCTAGCCATCTAGACTAGACTAGACTATAGGACTGGATAGGTGAGATGGACAGAAGGCAAGGGGAACAAGGACAGGTAAGACCAAAGACGAGTGGGATTAGGATGGAAAGAAAGAATGAAGGGCTAGCGAGATAGCTCAGCAACTAAACACCTGCTTAGGCAAGCACAGGGACTGGGGTTCGATCCCTGGTCCCATGTGCCACACCAGTCCTGCCCCCAGGGTAAGCTGAGCGGGCAACTGAATCCTAGCATGGTGGCGCACAACTATAAACCCAGAGCTGGGGAGGCTGAAGATAGGAGGATCACTGTGAGTCTAAGCTGTGTAGTGAGACCCTGTACCAAATACATAAAATGAAAAAAAAAAGAATGAGAAATGGTGTTGAAAAGTGGTCAATAAATCACTAAACACACACATACACACACACACACACACACACACACACACAAATACAGTCAGTTACTGGCCCTGAGTAAAAAATAGGGAATCTCATAATCCATTAGGGAGAGCATACATCAATAGGGTCATCAGGAAGTAAACAGATGTTTAAATGTCCCCTTTCACCCACACAGTCCCTTATAGGCAGCTGCCCAGGGGACATCTGTATATATGGTGACCATGTCCACAGGCAGCCTACTGTCAGTGTGTGGCTGTTCACATGGGCAGATTCACTGCAGGAAGTGCTATAACAAACAGGAAACAAAGTGGTTCTAAGTGAGTGGCTCTCAACCCTAGCTACACTGCAGAATTGCCCAAAATCTTTAAAAATTAGAATTTCAGGGCCAAGCCCAAGAGATTCTGATTTAATTGGCCCAGGGGAGGAGGAAAAGTCATAGCATTTTTTAAAGCTCCCAGGTGTACTAAGGGGGAATCAGGACAGAAAAGCAGTGACTGATCTGCGCAAACTCGCACACTGCTCCAAGAGCTACGGGGCATACGTATGTACAGCATGAGGCTACTCATATGTTTCTTTAAAAGTCACTTTCAGCCAGGTGTGGTGGTGCACGCCTGGAATTCTCGTACTCAGGAGGCTGAGGCAGGAGGATCGATTGAGTTCAAGACCAGCCTGGGCTACAAGTGAACTCAAGGCAGCCTGAACTGCAGAATGAGACCCTGTCTCAAAAAGAAGGAAGAAAAAAACCACTCCATATATCCCCATGCAGGAAGGGTCTGGAACAGCACACACCAAGCGATGACAATGTTCACTGCTTAGGAAGGGGACCAGGGCGTTGGTCCAGACCTAGGGCCACTTGGATTCACCGGGTGGTTTAATTTTTTTGAGAACACTCATTTATTACTTAGGTTTCCTAAAGTGAATTTTTTGGACATAGCATAACTTATCAAAATATTAACCAAGAAAAACTAATAAAATCACAGCCTGATTAAGTCCTCCTGATTTAATTAGACAACAAACATTATAGTTACTTATGCTCCAATTCCATGCTTAAAAGCATTTTTTATCGAAATCAACTAAGTGGAAAATCCTAAAATCACATTTTCTGTAATTAAAACATAAAAACTGCTCTTGCGAGACGGAAGTGGGAGGACCCTGCCTTCCTGTCCCTTCGGTACAGAAGGGACCCAGCTGGAGCCGGAGTCTTCAGAGCCATCTGCCTTCTTCACCATCCCGCACCACCCGGGTACCTTGGGTCACAGTAACCACCTTTAGGAGCACTTTCAAATAAAAGCAAAAGTTTAGGAAACAACACAAGTTCTTTTTTATAAATGATATAAAAAAGGAAAAAACTGGAAAGAAAATCATTGAGGAAGCCTGGCTCATGCCCCAAATCAAGAGCCGCCCGGCGCCCAGGACTCCCGAGCCGGGGTTTGCCACCAGAGCTGCTCCCGCCCACAACCTTCCTCACTATAAGAAAATCAAAAAACTTAAAAATTAAAAAAAAAAAAAAAGAGAAAAGAAAATTTAAAAATTAAAAAAAAAAAAGAAAGAAAATCAATCGCTGCTTTCCCAGATCACCTCACACCAGGTTGTTAAAAACTGTCTCTCAGCCCCCACTGCAGAGGAGTCAAGTTTACATCCTAGCCACTAATACCAATGGCCCTGACTTATGACCATCTGACTGTAGTTTTCAGTTGACAATGGCGCTGAGAGTGATGCACTCAGGAGGAAGCGCTGGCTGAACCTGGAATCCGGGTCTCCCCTCAGGCTGTGGTGTGTGCTCTCACACTCTCACACCCAGCCAGGCACACAACCCCGAGGAAAACACACCCTACTGTAGATGCTGCACTCTGTTTAGAAAGGGACGTGAACTATGTCTTCACCTCAGGAGCGTTTCTTGGGCCACAGACCATCCTTAGCTGGGGACACCCACACACATGCAGAGGGAAGCCCTCCTGCCACTTCACGGGCTTGCCCCTTTGCCTCCTTCAAATGCATCTTGGCCCTTCCCTGACTTCCCACCCAGAACAGGAGTATCATGGCCTATGGACCAACAGGAGTGGAAGGACTCTGTCCCATGCTAGAGCAGAATGGCAGGAGTCCAGATGGTGGTGCTGTAGAACCCTGTGGTCTGGAGTTGCACTTCCATGAGAAAACAGGCTCCTGTTACTTGGCTCTTCCTCTACCTTATATGCCAGCAAACTTACACTCTACCTAATACATGCAAAGGGATCATTCTAGATATGGCGAGTGGATAAGCTGGTCCAAGACAGGGAATACTACAGACCAAGTGTCGGCCAGATGCAGCCTGCAGTGGTGCAGTTCCAGGCCTGGCATTCTTCAGTGCATGTCTACGGCTGCCTTTGCGCTCGGTGGCAGAGCTGTGTGACTGCAGCCAAGTCCCTGGCTGCCTGGCTGGAGATGCTAACAGTCTGGCTTTGCACACAACACGTTCACTGGGCCTGCTGCAAAGGCTCCACTCACAGTTCCACAGCGCCACCTGCTTAGGTTCTAGCTGGCGATCCTGAATACCACTGCTCACCCCAAAATCAGCCAAAAGCCCTCCTCACCAGCTGCGGCAAAGCATCTCGGTACTTGCTGTTTAGCTGGTTCACAAAGCATCGGATGGTCCAGTAGCAGTCGACACTGTCTTCCACCATTTCTTCCATGGCTTTGGCAATGGCAAGAAACACTTCATCTTCTGGCTCCTGAAAGATCCACGAGACATCTCAGGAGGGGGCAGGAGAAGAGAGCAAGGCATGGTACTTTAAGAGAAATGAAACCTCGCCATCCAGATTTTGAAAAAACTGTATTGGGGGCCGGCGAGATGTTTCAGCGGTTTAAAGCGCCTGCTTAGGAAAGCTCAAGCAACTGCAGGGACCACGGTTCGATCCCCGGCACCACATGCTGTGCCAGCCCCACCACCAGGGCAGGCTGAGCCAGCCATAAAATCAATAAACAAATAAATAAAAATAAATAAATAAATAAACTATTTTTTTAAAAAAAGAAAAAGCCGTGTTAACATAAGTCAAAGTATGATTCCATCAGTAAAGGCAAGTGCAGGGGGCGGGGGACGAGAGACTACAAAAATCTATCTGGACCAGTGCTGTTTATGAAGAGCTTGTTTTCAGGGAGTATCTACCTTCCAACAGTGAGCTATCATGAGATCAAGGTAAATCACTTGCAAGTCTCCAAAAGCATGTGATAAAGAGCATATAACCTGGACATGCTTGTCAACACAGTAATTTGAACACACTAAAGGTCTTTAGAGGGACTGCAAGGGCATCTGTTTTATTTTAAAGCATTCACACATAACTTTAGCATTTTTTTGTTGTAGGTTTTATTTTTCAGATGGGGTCTCACTATATATTTCAGGCTGATTTGGACTACGTGGGCCAGGCTGGCCGCAGACTCAAGGAGTCTAGACTCCTGACATTCTGCTCCAAACTCATAAAATGCAGGCCCACGTTAGAATTTTGTCCTATCTATAAGCACCAAGATTTAAAAGTCTCTAGAAACAGAATCTTAGGAATCAAGAGAATATGCATCAATACTTAGAACATAAAGTAAATTCTCAAGTAATTTTTTTCTTTGCATTTCTTTGTTTTGTTTTGTTTTTAGTGGTACCAGGGATCAAACTCAGCACCTTGTGCTTGCCAGGCAAGCACTTTTTCCACTGAGCTATCTCCCTGGCCCCTTTTCTTTGTATTTTAGGGAATGGTCTACAGGGTATTTAGGGTCTTACTACCAGATCAGACTTGTAGTGATTCACCTGTTTACAGCCTCCCAAGATCTGGGATTACAGGGGTGGGTCACCATACCCAGTCTCAGTTGCTATCTCAGCATACCCTGGCCCCTGTGCCTGCTTGCAGGCGCCTTAATTTACTGAGCTATTTGGCTGCCCCCCTCAAGTAAGTTTCAACAAAGAAATCTTATAAAAATTGCAACCTGGCCAAGGATTTGGCCCAGTACCAGAGCACCTGCAAAGGCCCTGAGTTCAATCCCAGAGGTTACAAAAACAAATAAATGAACATCTAAAACCTTATCTGGAAAACTAATTTGTTTTTCTAATAGTGTAATCAGGCACAAAAACTACATTTTCACCAAGGATTTCATAGCTGAAGGATTTTAATGTTACACTGAAACTAAGAAGCACCTTTCTACTTCCCTATGAAGTTCCAAATCACATCAGAGTTCCTATTTTAATATAAGTATGCCATTTTCAGACCTCTTTTCAATTTGTTAGTGTTCCATAAAACACTGAGAATAACAGGATCACAGAAGATTGCTTTCTCTAAGCATGGATGTGGGAGAGAAGGGAAGAACAAAGATCTCCTTTCAATCCTGGGTCTGGCGCCAGATGCCCGCACAGGTCACCACCTCTCCCTCTTCAGGGCTTCACCGTGTCCCCCGGTGGCTGTATTTCTGGTGGAGCACAGCCACATGCTCTTATTAATGGATACAGGATAAGCAGGGCTCGGTGACTGGAGGGACAGAGCCGCAAGCACACACCTGAATGCTCGTGTGGCCGGCCTGGGCTGCGAGCGGGACAAGCTGCACGAGGATGTGGCGGAGCCAAGGGCCATCGTGCAGGTATCTGGAACCCACGCGTTAGCCTTCTAGCGCTGTGTGGGATCTGAAGACTTCTGCAGTACGAGCGACTGCACTGTGCTATCATACAGTGGTGCTTCCTGGAGAGTTTGACAAGTTCCTATTATTTTTAGAGAATTTCTGTCTCTTGATAAATTTCTAATGAAAGCAGATGACCTTTAGCTCCAACATGGGCCTATGTGTGTCATCTCATTAAATTCAAAGAATAAAAATAAATATTTTTATTACAGATTGCAGTCCAATCTACCAGTAAGGAGATTTTGTGAATCGGCAAAACTTGTAAGCAATTCCTTGTTTGAGCCATTCACTGTTTTAGGCAAACAAACCAACCAATCTTTATTAAAATGCTTTGAGAGAACTGCAGTAAGACAGCCAAAGCTTGAAATCTCCAGCTGTTCCCTGCTTGTCCTTCTTCCCCTCCCTTATGGTAAGTAGCCCAAGTCACAGAAGTAAGGGGTCTGCTAGACATGATGCTACCAAAGCAGCTTGGAGCCGAGGACTGCAGCAGAGCAGGCGGGTGAGGCCAAGGGAGAGGTTGTGGAAGCTGCAGACAGGGACAGAGGCACCTGCAGGTCAAGGTTGAGGTGGCTGGTGCTGCTGATTACACACAGGAAACAGCAAGGAAGCAGCGAAGGTAATGGATCTGGGATCCTGCGAGCCTTCCCACGGCTGTGCTGGCAGAGAGAACTGCAATATGCCAAGGGGAGAGTGTGGAATGAGTTTGCGGGAGTGGATGAAACTGAGCACAGCGGTAGGAACTCGAAGACTGAACCTTATATAGGTATGTAGGGAGGCATATAATTATTATACTCATGTATATACAACACACAGGGTGTGATGTAAGGTAATGTAAATGTTTACATTTTCTAAAAAATTATAAGAGTAAAAGGTACACTGCCACTAATCCCCAACAGGCCTGCCCTTGCTTTAGCCACATGCACCCACTGTTCCTGCACTTTCTGCAGCAATTCTGAAGTCCTCCTTCCTGGGTGTCTTACTGAGGTGTCACAGGAATACGGCGAATGCTGCTGCCTAGCGCCCTCCATGGGAGCAGGCTCGTGAAGGCCCTGCGGGCTGTCCTCTTCCACCTTACTCACCACACCTGCACCCTGAGACTCCTGGCTCTTCCTCAGAATGAGCACCAAAGGTAAGTGCTGCAACAGATTCACCACACCTAGGCAGCCATGACAGCACGACTAAGGACACTCGGGAAGAAGGACTTCCAGACCTGCCTCAGAAAGTGGCAAAAGGGTTGGCAAGATAGCTCAGTGGCCTAAAGCACCTGTTTAGGCAAGCGCAGGCAGGAGAAAGGGACTGTGGTTCAATCCAGCACTACATGCCATACATGAGGACAGGCTGAACCGGCCCAAGAAGAAAGAAGTGGCAAGAATGATGGGATGACTGTACATGAAGCAAGGCCAGTGTGCTAAGGGAGTATCAATGGCAGTGTGCCTTTCCCTGTAATAAATATCTAAATTTAAACATTCACTGTGTTCTTCACCCACCCCCAATACAGGTGCTAGGGGCCTAGCTCAGCAGCAGAACACTTGCCTAGAAGTGTGAGGCCAGATCCCCAGTGCCATGAAAAAAGAAAAACAAGAACCACACATATCACATGTATGCAGAAATATAGACAGATGTATGTGAGTGTGTGTATACATGTGCTTCCTACATCTGCCTACTGGAACTGTCTAGAAAAAATGACAACCTAGAATAGTGGACATACATGGTATCTTACTTCTGGTTTCTAAATATCACACTCCCCTCCAAAAAGAAATGGCTGATTCAACAGCTGCAGTACAGAGCACACAGCGAGCCTGGAGCAGCTTGCTGTAGCGCAGAGACAGAAAGTGCAACACTCGAACCCATCCTAGGGTCTCCTTAAAAAGCATGGCACAGCTGGTGGGGCTGCCCTGGCCAGGTGTGGGCCAGACTGAGCCCAAAAGCAACAGCAGTCATGGGTTGTAGGCCACCACTGACTGAAAAAGACTCCTTAGGTTCATACTGGTATCAGTGAACCAAAGGGAAAGCTCTTCTTTATGGAAGAAAACCAAGGCAATGCAGAAGGAATGAAAGAGAAAAGCACCAGCTGGCAACCGGCAGAGTAAAAACTTAGCAGCAAGAATGATTAATGGGTGGATATTTACAAGGCTCAAAGTACCTCGCCCTAAGTTACTTATTAACTACATAGGAGAACGGTGACTTCACAGCAGAGAAACCTGGCGACACCGCTTTCATCAACTGATCAAAGCTGCAGGAGCAGCAATGGGTATCAGACCCCCATGGTATTGTTGCCAGTCATGCACAACCTGATTCCAATCACAAGAAAACATCAGAAGTGCTCTACTGGCTGGCAGTCTTCAAAAGTGTCCAGGTCAGGAAAGAGCAGGGAAGACTGACAAACTGTTCCCGATTAAGGCAGACTGAGACATGGCCACCTGAGGCAAGGTGTGACCGGGCACTGGGCTCTATTTCAGAAGAAAGGCGACAATGGACAATCCGCAAGCCTCTGTGCTGTATCAAAGTCAAGTTTCTGGTTTTGATCATTAGACCTGTGGCAGCTGAGGATGCAGAGTGATGCAGTACTATTTTTTTCTTTTTCAACTCTTTTCTAGACTCAACATTACTTAAAGATAAAAAATAATTCAGAGCTGGCGAGACAGCTCAGTGGACTAAGCACCTGCTTAGGCAAATGCAAGAACTGGGGTTCGATCCCTGGAACCACAGGCTGCACCAGTCCTGCCCCTGGGGGCACTGAGCTGGCCACTGAGACCAGGAGGGGTAGCACACACTTGTAATCCCATCCCTGCGGAGGCTGACAACAGGAGGATCACTACAAGTCTCAGCTGTGTAGGGAGAGTGTACACCAAATACATAAAATTAAAAAAACAAGAAAACATAAAATTATTTTAAAAATCATTCAGCAGATGTTAAAGCTCAAGGATAAAAGGATTAGGGCAACTACATAGCAGTTTAAAGGCACATAGTAATTACAAAGAGAAAAAAACTCAGCAGGCACAAGGGAAATTTCCATGGGACCAATCCTCATCAGGGGCCTCTGGATGTGGCTACCCAGATGTTGCCCTGCCAAAAGCAGCTACCCGGTTACAACCAGGAGAAAGCACCAGCCAAGCCCACAGTGCGCAGCTGTTGCAGAATAACCAACCGACGCCCTTCCAAAATGTTCGGGGCAGGAAAGAAAGAACAAGGAAAACGATCCAAATTAAAGGTGACCAGAGCAATATAACAACTCTGTGCAATCTATCCCAGATCAAATCCTCAACCAGAACTTTATTCACGCAAAAGGGGACAACTCAAATGGGAATGGAGTTTATAGGTGAGACGTTAGTACTGCACCAACTTTGGCCTCTTGGTTTTACGCCTGTACTACTGAGAACATCATCTTTAGAAGCGAAGGAATCTAAGGTTAGAGGACCCACGTCTGCGTCTTATTTGCAAACTGTTTGGATAAAGTATGTGTACATATATAGGGAAAAGACAAAGCAGATGTCATTA
>PVKN010024542.1:0-14409 GCA_004027915.1 Capromys pilorides
AAGGAGGTAACCATCTGCAGAGAAGCCGCTGCTGCAGCAGCTGGAAGTGCAGAGGAGTTTGATGGACAGTAGCAGCAAGACCAGCAGTGACACGGCTGGTAAGTTCAGAAAAGGCGGGTCTGAAGACGGGCGAGGTGGCGCATGCCTGTAATCCCAGCACTTGAGAGGCTGAGGCAGGAGGATCGATGGGAGTTTGAGACCAGCCTGGGCTACAACAGTGAGCTCAAGGCCAGTCTGAACTACATAGGGGTATAGGGAGACCCTGTCTCAAAAAAAAAAAAAAAAAAAAAAAAAAAAAAAAAAAAAAAAAAAAAAAAAAAAAAAAAAAAAAAAAAAAAAAAAAAAAAACGGACGAGTGCCAAGAAGGTAGAAGCTGTGCGTGGCTCTCAGGAGGCATCACTTTAAATACATGCTTAGCTGCACAAGTGTATCACAAACGTTAAGTAGGATGCTGTGACATCTCCAGAAAAAGGAGGCAGGCAGGCCGATGCCCCTTTCCAACACTGTGCTGGTGGAAAATCAGATCTGACTGTATCTTCTGGCTGGCTGCTGGGGTTCGACTCACGACCTTGTACTTACCAGGCAGGCACTTGTGCCACAGAGCTGTGTCCCCAGCCCCTCTTTTGGTTTTTTGAGGCAGAGTCTTAGAATATAGCACAGGCTGGCTTTGAACTCACTCTGAAGCTCAGGGTGGCGCTGAGCTCAGGGCCATCCTCCCGCTGGGATCGCAGGGGTGCGCCACACCTGGCTGGCTGCTGGCTTCTCCAGCTTCTCTTCTGCAGGCTTGGCAACGCTAGACCAGCAGCTGTGCTGCGGACGTTTCGCTATCAGGACCTTGGACGATGTGCACAACCTTTTCTGCCTGTTAGCCGCTGTGAACCTGCAGCGCCCAGGCTCCCTACCATGCTCAACCTCCCCCGTGACTGCCAGCTCTACTTTCTAGACAAGATCAGCACAGAGCAGGGAACAGCTCAGGGCAGCGGGACCTCAATGTGCCCTCAAGGTGCTATGTCATCTGCCACAGGCATGCTGTCTAGCTGGCTGAGATTACAGGATGTGACTCATACTCATATCGTTAGACAGGTATTTGGCTACATCTCTGTGAAAGATCCTAGAGTTTCATGTTTTCAATTTCATTTCATACACAAAAGTACGAAAAGTATGAAAAACTGGGCTAGGACTGTTAATCAGAAAAAAAATAAAGCAGGCCATAGTGGGGCAGGAGGATCGCAAATGAAAATCCAGCCTAGGCCATTTACTAACTTTGTGAGACCCTATCCCAAAATAAATCTTAAAAGGGCTGGGATGTAGCTCAGTGTGAAGGGCCAGGGTTCAATCTCCAGTACTGCAAAATTAAAAAAAACAACAGCAACCTTGATTATACAATAACTGTTCCACTGTTATAAAGGACAAGGAGCACCTGCCAGGCCGGGCTTTTCCCTTATGGCCACTGCCCCCGCGTCCCGCTGCTCACCAGCCCAGTGCAGACTCCAATGGCGAACACCACCATCCACTTCACCGCCTCGTATCTTCGCCCTTTCTGCTCACATGGAAAAGAACAATTCCCACTGTTACGGGGTTGTGCTGGCAGTGGGGAAGGAACACACCTCGGCCAAATTCCACACACACAGCAAGCATGGGGAGGGGGAGGTCTCGTATCTCAGGAGCTTCACGATACAAGTATGAGGGGCCAGGTGGCAGACCACTGTGGGCCTCTGGCCGGCAGGAGGAAGGTCCTGGGAATTATGTGACAATGTCTCAGGAAAGAGTTAAGTCTCAAGAGTAAGGCAGTTATCAGAGCTTTTAGAAAAGCAGGTATCTGAAGAATGGTGGGCTCACCTTATTATCCATGGTCTCCAGTACTTCCAGGTAAGGGTCATTGATGCAGCGGTCATAGTCCAGGCTCTAAAAGAAGGATGTGAGTGAAAAAGTCAAGAGCCAGCCAGGAGAAGCACAGGAGGCCTGACAGGGACAAAATTCTGCAGTCCAGCTAGGCCATGTGATGGTGGGTAGGGCGGGCACCCACAGCACCCAGGAGGGCTGGTAAGGAATGCAGATGCCAGGACCCTTGGCCTGCAGTGCCCAAGCTCGTGGGCCTCGGGAAAACACCAGCGGCATTGCCTTGTGAGAACACCTCCTGCTCTAGAAAAAGCTTGCCATTACCTACTTTTTTTTTTTTTTTTGCGGGACCAGGGTTCAAACTCATGACCTTGCACTTGCCAGGCAAGCACTTGTGCCATGGAGCTATCTCCCCGGCCCCAACATTACCTACTTTTAAATGACCTGTTTCTGGGGCTGGGAAGATAGCTCAATAGAATAAGCGCTTGCCTGGCAAGCACAGGGTCCTGAGTTCAATTCCCAGTTCCACACACACACACACACACACACACACACAAAGTTAAAAGTTAAATGACCTGTTTCTGCACCATAACGACCTCCAACTATCAACAGCCTTGCCCGACTTACTTCACGAGTTGGGAACTAAAGCTTGGGTAACCAGAATCAAGTTAACCCAGAAAGACGATCTTTCCTAGACTGCACCTATGAAGTGAGGTTAGTCCCAAGACAGACTAATATGGAGACTATCTTTAAAAGCAACGTCCAGCTTATGTTTGGAAGAGGCGCAGGTTCTGGCAGGTCCCACAGCTTCCACACCTGAAGCAGAGTCCCTTAAACTGGGCCTCCAGAACACTGGTGCGCTTCCAACAACCCGCAGCACCGCCACTGCCACCTGGTGAACAACTCTGAGGAGGAGATCCTTGTACTGCTGTGTCCTGGAAGGGTGGCAGAAGCAGCCGGCTGTGGCGGCACACGCCTGCAACCACAGCACTCTAAGCAGTAGTGGCAGGAGGCCCAGACATGAGCCAGGCTGGGCAGGTTAACCATTTAGTGAGACACTGTGTTGGAAAATAGAAAGGCTGGGGACGCAGCTCAGAGTGAAGGCCGTGGATTCGACTGCAAATCCCCAGTATCACAAAAAATAATACACGCACACAACACACTACAGACAGCAACATAGCAGAGCTAAGAAAAGGAACCCCAGCTTCCTGGAAGGCTGAGGCAGGAGGATCCTAAATTTGAGCTCAGCTTGGACAAATGGTGACTCAGCAAGACCTTCTCATGAAATAAAAACTAAACACAGGGCTGGGAAGTAGCTTGGGGCAAAGAAAGGTATTGGGTTCAGTCTTCAGTACTACAAATAAATAAAGCTGGAGACATAACTCGGTACTCCGTGAGCTCTAGTCCCGGTGTGTGTGTGTGGGGGGGGGGGCACACTCTGTCAACAAAGGAAAATAGTAGGAATTCACGCTTTCCATAACATGGCCCTATGGCCACGTCAGCTAATGAACAAGCTGGACGCTGGGCCCGTGGCCAGAGTCCTAGGCAGCCACTGCCAGCCAGCCAAACACTGGTGTGCCATAAGACAAGCTGCTCCATCTGACTGCCTGGAGGAAGTCTAGATCCCCTCCTGGAACCAGGGTTTGATCCCCAGCACAACACGCAGTGCCAGTCCCGCCCCTGGGCATGCTGGGCCAGCAACCAGGTCCAGGCACGCCCACGCACGCTTGCAATCCCAGTGCCGGGGAGGCTGAAAACAGTCCAAGCTGCACAGTGAGATCTTGTACCAAATACATAAAATAAATAAATAAGTAACAAAAAAAGGAAGTTCTGGAGTAGCCACAGGTGACTGACTGTTAAACCGATTATCACATAACCAAAGATAATAGATCACACAGCAATAAAACATTACAGTGTTTACATAGACAGATATGGAAAGTGTCCAAGACTAATTAAGCAAAAAAGTGAGATACAATGACAAACCAAGTAAGTCTTCCTGGGTATGGTGGGACATTTTTGATTCCAGCAGTTTGGTAGGCTGAGGCAGGAGGATGATAAATTTGAGCCCAGCCCTAGTAACTTACCAAGTTAGCAAAAATATTAAAAAAAATGTTGCAAGACATGGTGCCACACATTTGTAGTAACGACTCCTCAGGAGATTGAGTCAGGAGAACCCAAGGTTCTGACTCAGCTTGGGCGACTCAGCAGATTTTGTTTCTGAGTAAAATAAAAATATCTGGGAACTGGGTGGGATGGCATCTGCCTGCAAAAAGCCCAGCACTCTGGGAGGCTGAGGCAGGGGACTACACTTTCAAACCCAGTCTGAGAAACCTAGCAAGACCCTGTCTCAAAATTCAAAAAAATATTAATAAAAAGAGCTGGTGATGTAGCTCAAGAGTGAAGGCCCTAGGTTCAATTACTGGTACTGTCACACCCAAAAATAATAAAAAAGAAAAAGGCTAGGGATGGACTCAGTGGGAGCACTGGCTGCAATCCCAGGTGCCCGGGAAGGGTAGCGACCCGAGGTGAGGGGAGAATTCTTTAGGAAAGCAGACTCATCAGTGAGTGGGCCAAGTACCCGTGTAGACAGGCCCAGGCCCCCATGTACACACAAGCACCTAGGTACACACTCTACCTGGAAGTTAAAATCTAGCAACCCGCACGGCAGGAACACACGTAAGATGTGGAACAATAGGATATCCTTCTGCGATACTGGGACATAGATATTTGGTCTCTGTCCTGCACCTGGTATCCAGTCCCTAAAACTCTGGGAATCTCCAGCGCGTGGCTATCTTTTGTACATTAATAAAATGTTCCTGGTGGCTGGGATTCCCAGGTAGCTTCAGGATGGGGCGGTCACCAAAAGACCTAGGCATGGTCGGTGGTCGGGAGCTTGGAACCTTCAGCTTCCCCGCCAGCCTCCAGGGAAGAGTGGCCCATAGGAGGGTACAGGGATCACCAATGGCCAGCGGTGGGCTAACCACGCCTGGGGAATGAAACCGCCATAAAAACTAAGAGCGCGGGTTTGGAGAGCCTCCTGACTGCTGAACACATGGGATCTGGGATGGCTCCCCACAGACCCTCCTCCCCAAATACCTGGCCCTGCACAGCTCTCAGTCGGGCTGTCCTCGGTGTCCTTTTCACACCCTCTATTAAAGTGGTAAACGCAGGTAGGTAACGTGTCTCCTGAGCCTGGGGAGCAGCTCTAGCAAAACAAGCGCAGGAAAGGGAAGTGGAACCCACTCCTCAAGGAGCATCTGGACTGGGCGCGGCACCTCGGCACCTCCAGGCAGACAGGGTTGCAGGCCCTGGCTGGATCCATTGGAAAACTGCTCGCCTGGTGGAAGCGGAACCAACCCTACACATATGGTATCTGAAATGAGTCAAGTGGGGCGCGTGTAAAGGGAAAAAGGCTCCTTGCCTCCTCTTACCTTCATACCAAATCTGTACAGAAATTACAGGCCAGCTACTTACTCGCTGGCTGGTTTGTGTGGCAACGCTATAATAGCTGGGGCTCACAACACACCCAAAACGTGACCCTTGGACTTCAAACTGCGAGCACCAGGGTGCGCGTGGCAGAGGCAGGTGGAGGCTTTCTCTGAAGTCCTTCTCTCTAGGGAAGGCTGCATTTGCCACAGGGAAGGCTGCATTTGCCACACTGCGGTCTCCGCTGTGAACCTCTTCCGCAGGCACCAACGGGGAGACGAAGGAGGGGAACACACAGCAGGAAGCCAGGAGCCGTGGCTGCACCACGGGCAGACCCAGCAAGCTGCGTGGCTGTCCGCCCTTCGGGCTCTCTCACCTCCCCTAGAGTTCATTTACTCTTCCTCCAGAACCGCCTTGTCCTGCTTCCCAACCCCCAGGAAGAAGGCGCACGAGCCTGGCATCCACTGGGTGCTGGGTACATGCCCAGGAACAGACGCATCCTCTCACCTCATCTGTCTGCTACCGCCGGTGTATTTCTCAGACTCAGGTTCAAACCTGCAGCAGGGACAGGGAACGGTTTTCTGCCCCCACATTATGCTCACAAAAATCTGTAAACGTTCAGAAAAGTCCAATCTACAGAGACAAAAAGCTGAGCTCTTGCCTAGAGGAAACAGGTAGCAGATGTGAGTAAGAATAGTTTTGTTTTTTTTTTTTTAAGGAGTGATGAAAATGTCCTATGAGTGCAATGATAGCTGCATAATTCTATAAATTTTTCTTTAAAAGGCCATTGAATTATACATTTTAAATTGACGTTTAGTATGTGCGTTATACTTCAGTTAAGCTGCTAAAACGGAAACAGAACTGCAACAACAAAACTCGACACTTTGCTTTTTCAAAAAATGACTCAATTCAGTTTGATACTGTAAAAATGCACCAATGGAATATAAGATTTAGGAAGACCAGAGATTGTTCTTTCTCCTTGCTAGGACTAATTTCTTTTTATTTCTGCTACATATGCTGCTCTTTGGTATGGGAGAACAGAAGTTGTAAGCCAGGCGTGGTGGCACACGCCTGTAATCCCAGCACTTGGGAGGCTGAGGCAGGAGGAATGGTGTGAGTTCAAGACCAGCCTGGGCTACAAAAGTGAGCTCAAGGCCAGCTTGAACCACACAGTGAGACCCTGTCTCAAAAAGACAAACAAATAAAAGTTGTATATGAGGGCCAGCCAGATAGCTCAGCAGACTAAAGCACCTGCTTAGGCAGGCATAGGAACCAGGGTATGATACCCAGCATGCTGTGCTGGCCCCGCCCTGGGGGGCACTGAGATGGCAACTGAGACTCAGTGTGGTAGTGTGTGCCTGTAATCCCAGCACTTGGGAGGCTGAAAACAGATGGATCACTACAGGTCCAATCTGTGTAGTGAGACCCTGTAGATCCTGTTGTATGTATTCTACAGGGTTACAGCTAATGGTCAAGAGCTAAACCATACCTGGCCATGGGGCAAATGGGAGCTGACAGCCAGACTCAACCAGGAAGGTAGACCAAGCACTCATCCAGAAAGAACCTTCTGCGGGCTATGGGCCAGGGTGCGGCTATGGCCTTTCAGTCTTCCGCGCCCAGCGGACCCTTCCTCCAACTTACAAGAGTCACACCGGCTGTGACCCACACGAAAACATTACTGCTTCTCATAGCACACCTAACTATCCTACAGACAGTTTTCTATCCAAACTATCCATAATGGGAAAGAATGTCAAAACAGGGATTCTAACTTCTTGTAACCCCCAGTTTATCGAGAAAAGGGTCAAGTATGAGCAGTGAACTGGAACAGGAAGGAGGAGCAGACTTTGGATCCACTTGCAACAGAAGGGTTTTCTAGTTGACCCTGGGTAAAACCTGAGCAGCCTTGCTTGGTTAAACGCCCAACTAAACTTGCTCTAATACAAAACAAATCCTCCTTTCAAAAAGCTCTTAGGAGGGCCTGGGGAGATAGCTCCATGGCACAAGTGCCTGCCTGGCAAGTGCAAGGTCATGAGTTTGAACCTGGGTCCCGCAAAAAAAAAAAAAAAAAAGCTCTTCAGAGAAGATGGTTCATTAGGAAATTATTACTGACTCCCAGGAAAGACCTTTACCTATAGAACTGACGTGAACATGCCTCTCCAAGGAAGGCAAGTGCACTATAAACGTAAAAGCAACGCAGCAGACGGAGCAAAGGAGTCTGGGTCAACAGACAAGGCTGGGTGATCCCTGTGTCCAGAGTGACAGGACAGGTGGCTGATGGGGCAGGGAGCACCGTGTACCAATCACTTGCTCATCTCCCAGCTTTCTACAGTGAATCAAATACTTCAAAGTGTTTTGTTTTTGAGACAAGGTCCCACTGTGTGGTTCAGGGTGACCTGACTCCTGAGTGCTGAGATTACAGGTGTGCACCACCACACTCAAGATATATTTTTAAGGGGCCGGCGAGATGGTTCAGTGGTCTAAAGCGCCTGCTTAGGAAAGCTCAGGCAACTGCAGGGACTGCGGTTCGATCCCCGGCACCACATGCTGCGCCAGCCCCACCACCAGGGCAGGATGAGCCAGCCATGAAATAAATAAAGAAATGAACATAAAAAGCAAACAAATAAATAAATAAAATTAAAAAAAAAAAAGATACATTTTTTAAAAATACAGCAGTGGCTATAATGCTTTGTGACTCATTAAAAGCAATTCCCACCCGAGTCATACATTAAACTGTACCACAGTGGTGCAAACAGCAAAATCCAAACAGTAGGACCATTTATTCCAGAGTCCTAACTATGTTGACAAATTACAAGAGGAGAAAAAAAAAAGATGAAGGGGGAATCAGAGGTTCAAAAAGATTTGTAAAAGATGGAACAACCAAATACAACCTGAGGACCTTATTGGAACCAATGCAAACTAAAAATACATGACTTTCACAAGAAAACTGGGGGGAAGGGGCAGCACTGGGGATACAGCTCAGCAATATAAGTGCCCACCTGACAAGCACAAGGTCCTGAGTTCAATTCTTGTTACCACCAAAATAACCTCCTGGGAAATCTGTACACAGGATATTTGATACCAAGGAACAATTCTTAGATATAATAATGGTATGATTATGCTAAAAAAAAGTTCTTATTCTCTGGAGATAAACTTGAATTACTTATGGGTGAAATGATACCATGTATATAATTTCCAAATAATATGAGAAGGGAGAAGTGGGTGAGAGAATAAATAAAAAAAGGTTGAGGATGAGCTGAACAGACACTGAAGCTGTGGAAAGGAACCAGGTTCAACATACTATTCTGGGGGCCGGGGAGATAGCTCCGTGGTACAAGTGCCTGACTGGCAAGTGCAAGGTCGTGAGTTTGAACCCTGGTCCTGGGGGAAGAAAAAAACAAACAAACTATTCTGTCCATTATTAACATGCTTGAAATTCTGCATAAAATTTTTTAAATTCCATGCTATACCACAAATCCTGATGTTTACACTAAATTATATAGCAAAATTAAGGTGAAATATTTTTTAAAAAAAATCAGTCGGGGTATTACTGTCCCTTCATATTAGAGCTTTAAAATCTATATGTTATTTTTTTTTTAATTATGACTTTTTTTTTTCAGAACCAGGGATCAATCTCAGGACCTTAGCTATCTCCCTGGCCCCCAAAATTATGACATTTTAAGAAACATATTATATATATAGTTAATTCCACTTCACAAAATTAATCCTAAGGAAGCAATTAAGAATGCACAAGAAGGGCCAGCCAGATAGCTCAGTGGATTAAAGCACCTGCGTAGGCACACGCAGGGGAGTTTGATCCCCCCGCACCTCCAACTGAGACAGGGAATGAAGCTGAGCATGGTGGCACCTGCCTGTAATCCCAGGGCTTGGAAGGCTGAAAATCAGAAGGGATTGCTACAAGTCAGACCTGCATAGTGAGACCGTGTAGATCTAAACACATTAAAAAAAAAAAAAAAAAGAAAAAAGCACAAGAAAGGACTGATGCTCAACACTACGCAATCCATTGTTGAAATGTTGAAAAACAAAGATTAAATAGGCCAGGGCACAATAAAATTTTACTCCCCTACTTAAGAAGTTACTGTAAAAAAGTAGCAATACAAAGGTTAGGGGGTGGCAAGTTAACACAGTATACTCAATAGAACTGGGTTCTTCTCTTTTTTTTTTAAACAAGGTCTTGCTTTGTACCACAGTCTTCTCTTCCTTCTAGTACATAGTTTAAGGATTATTACTTGCAATTATGGATGGGTTTTGTCATTTCGAACTTTATACATAAACTCATTCAGGGGCCGGCAAGATGGTTCAGCGGTCTAAAGCGCCTGCTCAGGAAAGCTTAGGCAACCCCAGGGACTGCAGCTGGATCCCCGGCACCACATGCTGGGCCAGTCCCAGCCCCAGGGTAGGCTGAGCCAGCTATATATATATGAACTAATTAAGTAAAAAGTCAGTTCCATACAGCAGCAGTAGTAGCCATACTAACAACACACAAATAAAAGAGTACGTAAGACTATGGTAAGAGTTTCATACTTGAAAGTACAAACTACACCCAGCAGCATTTCATAAAGAAGCTGTTCAAATGGGAAAGAATCAGCTGAAAACTAAGGTCTCAAGACAGAAGCAAGGATTCTTTAGTAAGTTATGAGCACTTGCCTAGTCAACGCATTGTTCAGAGTGTTGGCCCTATAATTTCTAAAAGCAAACTGTTTAAAGGCAAATACAAGCCAGGCGTGGTGGCACATGCCTATAATCCCAGCACTTGGGAGGCTGAGGCAGGAGGACTGATGTGAGTTCAAGACCAGCCTGGGCTACAAAAGTGAGCTCAAGGCCAGCCTGGACTGAACAGTGAGACCCTGTCTCAAAAAGACAAAAAAAGGCAAATGCATAACCTCCCCAGGTGAAATTTTTTTGTCTATAAATCTCTATAAACACACAGACACCAGATTGAGCTCAGCAGTTAAAGCGAGAAGAGGCTATCATCTCTTACACACTGCTGGCTGGGATCACAGCTTTTGCCTGAACTTACTTCTTCTCGTTCCATACACAAGACAATATCTAGGGAGCTCACCTCATAATCTTTTCTTGGAAGGATCTCATCCTCCTCTTCCTGTGTTTCCCCAAGGATAGTCTAGAAAAGCAAACCCACAGAAGAGAGACATTTTTAGTAGTTAAGAGCAGGAGAACCAGGCCTGCTGGCACATGCCTGTAACACCAGCACTCTGAGTCACAGAGAACACAACCTTCAAGCCCAGCCTGGGCTACTGAGCCACTCAGGGAGTCCCCGTCTCAAACTAAAAAGTTAGGCTCAGGGATATAGCTCAGCACCACAGCATCTGTCTGGCAAGCACAACGTCCAGTTTGATTTCCAGCACAAAAAAATTTTTAAAATTTTTTTGGGGATGTAGTTCAACATGAAGGGAATGTTTCAATTCTCAGTGTCACAAACATACACACAAATAGTGGAAAAAGTATAAAATCAAGTGCTAGCTTCTAAACCAGTTTTATGAAAGGAGACATCAAAAGCCCTTTGGGACTTGTGGGGATGGAGGGGTGGAGGGGTGGAAGGGTGGAGGGGTGGGGTGGGGGTGCTAATCCAGCTGAGCTCTTCATCTCCACTTATACATTCTCCAAATAACTACTCATCTCAGGACGCCTCAGATATCCAATGCCGGCCTAACGGGAAGAAAATTCAGGCTCCACCTGACAGTGTGCCAATCTGAAATAAGATGAGACCTGTCAACTCCGGGGACACGGTAACTCAAGTTTTCCCAGGTTGCTTTGCAAGGGGAAGCCGGATTGTCAGTGACCCAGAAAGGGTGCGTGAGGATGTAGTGAGAAGGGGCTGGAGAAACTATGCCAGCTGCTTGACAAGCACGAGTACTGCGATGGGGCTCATTCTGAAAACGCGTGTTTCCTTCAAAACTCCTCTCACATGGAAATAAGAGAAGAGACGGAAAGCAGCCGCTGGAACTGGCCTGGATTCTTCCTCAGGTTGGGGTGGGGGGTGGCGGCACGAGAAAATCCCTCAGATTCGGGCACGTGAACCTGGGCAGAAGCTCCAGCGCTAGGCGGCGGTCCCCAAGCCCCACCCGCTGCCACCTGCGGGCCGCCCCACCCCCGGCAACGCCTCTCTCCATCCCTTCGCAACCGCCCCCTCCTCAGGCCGGCCCCGCCCGCTCCTTACCAGCTCTTCAGGGGTGCGGGTCTCACGCTCGCCGCAGCAGCAACACCACCGGCAGCAGCAGCACAGAGACCCCCTGCACCCCGCCATCTTCCTCTTTTACTGCCACTCCGGACCCTTCTGCCTACCCCTCCCAACCAGGATCCGCGCCTCACGTGACTGGCCCCGGGAGGGTCACGTGGGCCTCTCCAGCTTGGGGTCGGAGACAGGGAGTGGCTGCAGACGGGTGGGGCGAGGGCTGGCGTCACATGACCATAAAGGGACGGCTTCCGGCGAAACGTGAGGGCGCGGCCATGTTGGAGGCGGGACTTCCGGTCTCCGGCACGGTTGGTTCCGCCCTCTCACGGCTTTGCAACGGATTTGAGCTGCCAGGCTCGAGCGCCCCGCCCCGTCCCTCGCACCTCTTTTGCGGCCGCACAGCTGAAGGGAGCGGGCACTCTGTCACCGTGATAGCACGGTGAGTGCCAGCGATGTCTGGGCTAGCCGGGAAGGAGATCCCAGAGCGGGGGAACCCTCTGTAGGGACTGACACCTGCTTGCGGGTGGGGCGCGCCGCAGGAGGACCCGATCTACCTGGCAGCTCCCTCTGCTCCGCGCTTCCTCTGCGGGATTAGTGTAACACTAGGGGCTGCCAGCCCAGCGACCCTTGTCCCTGGACGGATGCACTGCCGATATGAAGGGGCCCCTAAGGGGACTCGCGCTAGGGATGCTGATGCAGCATCCTGCCCCCATCGGCCTGGGCCCACGTGTCCGCCCGCGCCGGTGACCTAGTGACCTGATTCCCTCCCCACCAGGCCACTGGAACGTTCAGACTGGCTGAAGGCCCTAGCCTTTTCCTTTTTCATAGATCCTGGCATTGAAGCCAGGGGCAATTCACCAGTAAGCTACGCCCCTAACCCCTTTTTATTTTAAGGCAGGGTTTCATTGGATTGATTGAGCGCATGCTCAGCCTTACAGAGGGGTGGGATAAAGACCCCTTGCCTTTTAAAACCTATCTTCCCTGAGCACCCGGAGAAGAGAGGTGGGCTGCTGGCACTGCTGGCCGGGGACCCACAGCCCTCTACTGCACTCTGAGGTCCACTTCGATCATTCTGGAAGGAGTGGTGGGCAGTCCAAGTACAGTGAGCAGCAAACGGCAGGGGGTTATTTGGGCACCTGGCCTGTTGCTGGGTGTTTTGATTGCACAAGGGGATGGCATCAACAGGATACTGGTGCTGGTCCAGGGAAACATTAACCTACAATTGTCACTGGCTGGCTAGCTGAGGTCCTTGCTTCAGTGATACTGCAAATTAAAATCGAGATGGGAATTTTCAGGCAAAGAGCTTCTATTTGGTGTTTTTGTGTGTTGTGTTTTTGAGACACGGTTTCACTTTGCAGTTCAGGCTGGCCTTGAACTCACTTTACTGGCCTCAAACTGTAGTCCTGCTTCAGCCTCCCAAGGGCTGCAATTACAGGCATGCACCACTACACAAAGCCAAGGCTTTCATTAATTTTTGATTATGGTTACTGGTACATTTTAGGTATATATGTTGATCACATTTATAGAAAATGAAAAGAATTTAGCTTAAGGCGGGGCTAGGGAGATAGTGCAGTAGAATAAGCACTTGCCTTGCAAGCACAAGGGCCTGAGTTCAATCCCAGGTTCTGCAAAAAAAAAAGAATTTAGCTTAAGGAGATCAAATATCAAGGCTAAAAGCTGCCCAGGTCTGATGATGAAATCTAACCCATTAAGAAAAGTGGGGACCACTTTTATAAAGTAGGGCTGAGATTTCATTATTCTCTGTCCTGGTTTCTTAGCTCAGAAAACCATTATGGCTTGGGGGTGCTCAGGACATAATGACCCTTGCTGGACTGGGGGCAGCCTTGGTCCTGGCATGCAGCGACTTGCTCCTGCCTGGGTGAGAGGTGACATCATTATGAAGTGGTCCATGAGGCTCCCGTTTCCCAGAATCCAGGATGACTACAGGCTTAGGACAGTGTCTGGAGACCACTAGGCATTGCTCGCGAGGGTCTGGAACAGGACATTATAAAAGCACAAGTACTGAAAATCGCGTTTAGTCTTGTACAGTGCTGAGCTAGGCTAGATAAATTTAGGGCCGAGAACCCTGTACTACAGACATCCCTGAAGTGAGTAGCACAACTGTAGGAAGCTCTGAGCGGAGATCTTACCCAAAGTTTTTACGTAACAAAGGTGACCGAAAAAAAAAAAGAATTGAAGACAGATCCAGCTTTATCCTGCTTTTAGCCACCCGCTCGGCATCTGCAGGTCCATTTTCTGGCTTTCTACATAGTTAGAACACTGGGGGCCGTGGGAACCCAGCTTAAATTGGATAAAACGATGTTATTTGAAAGAGCACGACATGGCCCATGCTTGGCATGTACTGGGGCAGCAGCCAGTCTTTGAAGAGCAGACGGTTTGCAGTGGTAGGGCCTCCTCCCCTTTCAGGTTTCATTCCGGTAGGCGTGTAATTAAGTACTCCCTTGAGGGCAGGAGGAAGAGCAGCTGGCTGCTCTGCCGGTGCACCTTCTCTCAGCCCTCACTGAGAAGCTGGAGTTTTTTAGTCCACCTTCTGGTCACTGGGTGCCATACCCAACACCCAGAACTTGAAGGAGGGGAGTTTTAACGTGGAGCACAGTTTCAGGGATGCAGTCCGTGGCTGGCTAGTTCCGAGGCAGAAACGTGAAGGAAGGGCGTGGTGGGGCACGGTGCCCGCTTCCTGATGGTGGGGAGGCCACCAAGCAGAGCAGGAGAACCTGCCAGAGAGTGTTTGCCACGCTGGGAGCCCAACCCAGGGCCTTGTGCATGCTAGGCAAATGCTTCCCCTAGCTGTCTCCCCAGTGGGAATCAAGGCAGGAGAGAAAGCATTGGAACAGGCCTCTTAGTCTGCAGACAGCTCCTCGACTCCAGGTGCCCCCAGGTGTGTGCCATGCACTGTGTGTTGGGGGGGGGGG